>VZTJ01003174.1:1048043-1084393 GCA_013397795.1 Orthonyx spaldingii
TTTTTGCTAAAAATGTATAAATAAGTGAAAAAATTCTGTATCAGCGACCATGTGGAGGCCAGAATTTTGTCAGCCACACACACAGACCCTGGCCAGAAATAGAGTCATGCCTGACTTGCTGGCACTGAAAAGGGGGTGTTAGAAGAGGATTTGGTACCTTGGGAGTGTGGAGACAACCACTCACAACCTGTCATAGCAAATACATTTCCAGGGGCAGCAACTCCCTAACAAATGAGAAAGCCTTGGCTGGTAAATTAAAGCTGCCACCAGTGCAAAGGATGGCAGAAGGAATCCTGCAGGAGTTCAGCTTCGGAGATGCTGAACAGCTCAGCCCCAGCCCAGCAGAGCCCCGAGCAGGGAGTTAAACATGGGAGCTGCTCCTGCAGAACCCCCAAGGAAAGGCCAGGAGACTTTCAGCTCACAGCTGCCTTCCTTGTGTGGCCACAGCAGAGCTCAGACTGACCCAGACACATCGTTTGCCAGCAGAGGAGGGGGAAAAAAAGATTACGAAAGGTTTTGTTAAAAATGAAAGAAAAAGCTGTATGTTTCTTAATCACTGCAGGCATAAGTGAAAGAAAAATTGCTAATCAGGAGTCTATTGATGGCCACACAATTCACAATCATTCCATCTGCATTGCCTGGAGCTGCACTGCTGCCTTCAGTGCAGCGGGGAAAACCTGGCTGCTGGAAGGCTGGGAGAGAAGCCTGGAGGAGACAGGCTGAGGGAGAATTTGAGAATTTTCCTTGGATGATTATTGTAAGCACCTTTTTAATTCCTTTCCCCCACCCCCCGACCCCTTTTGAAATGAACCTCTTAGTTCTGCTGTCACATTTCTGCACTTCACAACCTTCTCTCCCTCAAGAGAGAGCGTTATTCTCACTGTGAGGAAAAGAGGTGCTGCTGTGGCTGTTCCCACCAGGACACTGAAGGGAAGGAAACCTGGGACAGGTTGTCACTGCCAGAGCAAAGGTTTAGCTCGGATTTGATAAATCTCAGCCAGAACCCTTCCCATCACAAACTCTGCATTCAGCAAAAAGACGACTCTGACCCCGTTGTGTTCAGGGAGTGCTGCTGGCACAGAGGGGTAGCTTTAGGGGAGGTTTCCCTCTGAGAATGCACAGAGCAGCCCCTGATTTTATGTGGCCAAGTGGGGGCTGGAGGTGCTGCACAAATCGTGTCCCAGAGCCAGGAGGAGCTGAGGGAAGGCAGCACCACAACTCAGCCCCCAGGAAAGCAGGACTGGCTGATTCCCTAGTTTAGAAACTCATAATTCACATCTTCTGAGGAGAAAAGGGAAAAGAAAGAACATTACATTAGTGTAAACTTCCTTTATCTGTGCATCTGCAGCCCACTGCTAAGAGCTGCATGGAACCTTTGGGGTAATTCCCCAAACAAATCATGTGAAGTTTGAGCCTCTAATTTCCAATGGCTGTAGGAACACCCCCATCCATGTGAGGAGAGAGGGCCTTTCCCAAGGCATATGGGGAGCTGAGCTCATTTAGGAAACTGGAGCCCCCAAGCCTTGTGCCTATCAGTGACTTTGGAAGTGGTTTGGTCCATAATGGCATTAAATAGTGCTGAGGGAAATCCAGCCCTTACTGCTGGGGCTGCAGCAGCAGGGAGGGAACACAACTCTTCCTTTCTGAGCTGGAAAAATAACCACAGAGGCAAGTGGTGCTCCCTAGGAACAGAGCAGCCTGGTACCAGCACAGGATTAAAAGAGTTCTCTGCAGAAATCCTGGTTCAGGAGGCACAAACAGATGCAGGAGCTCTCCCTGTGCCCCTCAGCAGAACCCTGGTGCAGCCCCTGTGTCCTGATGCCTCACAAAACGCTGAGAAAATGTCGACAAGGAGGATTTTCCTTGGCGTAACCCACAATGACATCAAAAGCTCTGAACTAATTTGCTTTTTGTCAACTAGATAAAGATATTAAGTTAATGCCTTTTGTTCCTCGACACAATGTTTTAGTCAGCGAACAGAATTAATTGTGTTGACATATTGGATTTATTGTTTCAACAAAATGCCTGTCTGTTTTCACGCCGTGAGGAAGGGATTTGACAAAACTAATGCTGATACCAGGGGATTCTTATAAAGCTGAGTTATCAGCCTGATAAAATGCCACTGGTGTAAAAGACAACATGAAGGAAAACATGGAGTCTATAACCCAGAGGATCAGAAGCAGTGCACAGAGAACACATTAAGTTTCAGGGGTAGTTTGTGAAGAGCTGCTGCAGATCCTGTGTTCCCACCAACTCTGGCTTGCAGAGGTGAGAATTTCCCTCCTGCAGCCAGGGCTTGTGAGCAGGGGAATGCCTGGCCCAGCAAGGGGGTTTGGTTTGGGGCTGGGCAGGGATGAAGGCTCTGCTGCTCCCTGCTTCAGTCACAGTTGTGTGGCTGACTGAGTTTCTGAGGCACTGCATTAAGTCTATTTTTGCTTCCTCCGCTTCTTCTCCAATAAAAGGTACTTTTCTTGTCAAAAGCTCTTAGTGCCCATGAGAGAGAGGGAAAATCATGCCTGCTGAGATGACAGGACAGATTTATTTTCATTTACTGCAGCCAGAAATAGCCGGAGTGTGATAAAAGCCACCTATTCCGTTTCCCATTATAATGGATTTGGAGCACGCACCCGGTCAGTTCCCTCATCCCACCCCACCCACAGGGACAGGGACAGGGAGGGAGCTTCTGGCTGAGGGAGCAATGACTTCAGCCTCTCACACGGATCAGAGCTGCACGAGCTCCACGCTCAGATTTCCCTTCATCTTCCAGCACTGAGTGACTGCCTGAGCCATCGGGGCCTTGGAGTGCCCTCAGCTGCTGGGCTGAACCAAAGGGAGAATTCCAGAACCTCTCTGGTTTTGGAGCAGACACAGTGGCTTGTGCAAATTTTAATTCACATTTTAAGCTGCAAATTTTCAGTTTTCCATTGAGTGTGACCTTTCCCCTGACAGCCTGTTCTGGCTGCAATCTATCTGCCACAGAAAGAGCCCACAGATCCTTGGGATAAACTCAGAGAGGTTCTCATTCCATTCCAGCCTGTTGCTTTGAAAAGCAAGTATGGGTGACATGTTTAAGTCTTAAACTCTCTTAAACTAAACTATTTTTTGAAGAACTTTCAGAATTCTTGAAATCCACATAGGTTTCACTTTTTGCTGCCAAAAGGTGACTCATTAAAGGCTATTTTCCCATCTGTTGTAGAAACAATTTTGTGTCTTCTGAAAGGTGTAGTGTCACTGGAATAATGGGTTTCTCTCTTAATAATGGGATCCTGATTGCATATGATGGTCTCATTTTTTTCACCTTAATGAAGTTGCTCTGTGCATTTGGCAGGAATAAGTGATTTGATGGAGGTCTTCACCATTTCCAAGGCCTGGCTCTCCTGGCTCTCACTCCTGGTGAATGTATGGACTGAAATTAATTTCCAGCATGATCTTTTACCCACTTAGAGGCAAGTTCCACTTCAGCCCTCTTCAGTCCCAGTTTTTGAGCCAATTTTCCCCTGGGAACACCATTTACTGTGAGCAGAATGCTCTTGTCTTTTGGGGAGGGTATGGCAGCTCCCAGAACCCAGCACTCACCAGTGGGATTAAGGGGCAGAAGGGAAAGCTCAGCGTGGAGAGGAGGCTGCTGCATTGGGAACAGATCCATGAGTAGAGAAAAACAAATCTTCCAAATCCCATTCCCCTTGCTGGCGTGATCTGCAGGTTCTCCCTGCCTGTGCCTTCCCCTGGGCACAGGGGGTTTGGGGAAAGGGCTGTGGCACCTGTGTCTGTCCCACCCTGTCCCTGTCAGTGGGGCACGAGGAACGGCAGCTGTGGGAAGAAGCTCAGGGTCCCTGGATGCCAGAGGGAGGAGGACAGTGGGGTGAACCACTTGGATTGTCACGCTGGTGTTTCTGTCTCCACCAGCCAGGGAGCAGCTGTGCACTGCAAACACTTGGAGCTGGGCCCTGGGTACCCACAGCACATGGATTTTGGGAGGCTGGATGTCTAAAGCACTTGGATTTTGGGAGGCTGGATGCCCACACCACGTGGATTTTGGGAGGCTGAATGCCCACACCACGTGGATTTTAGGAGGTTGGATACCCACAGCACCTGGATTTTGGGAGGCCACGCCAGATTAGTGCCAGCCTGGCCCCAGGGACTGTCACCAGCAGCAGCCAGGTGCCACCCTGGAGCTGGGTCTGCCCCTGTGCTAGGAAGCAGCTCCATAAACAAACACTCCTGCCCCAGGGATGAGTGGGAGCTTGTGCCTCACCCTGCAGAGTTTGTGGGCCTGGGGCAGCACTGCAGGATTGTTTCAGCAGTGTCCTTCCCTCGGGTTAGCCCTCAGCTGTCCCTCTCGACAACCATGAGCAGAAAGGGCTCTGAGTCATGGATGAAACTGTGTTTTCATCCTAATGATTGGCTTGGGACGGGAGGCAGGTCCTAAACAAGGGTTGTTTCCTCAGCTGCAAGGGTGAAAAAGGCAGGAGATGGAGCAGAGCTCCAGTGGCAGGGGAGCAGAGCAGCTGCAGGGTGGTCCCCAGAGGAACAGGCAGGGATGTGGGATCAGATGCTGTCCCAGGCCGGTGCTCCCGTTTGTGTCCCTGCACAGCCATGGAAACGGTGCTGGACTGAGGGGCTCTCTGCAGGGGCTGTGCTGGGGCTGTGTTGTGCATTCTGTGTCTGGTGCTGCTCCTTAGCACCCAGCAGCAGCAAACAGGGGCGAACCTGTGACTGGAAAAAGCTGCCTTATAAATATGGATTGCATGGCTTTAAATTCCTTTGGAGTGTCTTTCATGACCACACTACACTGACTGGGGGCTTTGTTTCCTTTTCCTTTTGGGTACCTTGCATCTCCCAAATCCAATTTAATCTCCTCTGAGTTAGGAATTCATATTTTTGTGGAGCTGTGCAGCATGAAGAAAGAAAGTGCAAGAGAATCTACATGCAGTCCCCTTAACAAAACAAAAGGGCAGAACAAATAACGATGGGACATCGTTAGTGGCTCATGGAATAAGCAGCTTCAGAAACCCACAGCCATCGTTTTCTCTGGTTCACAACCACAAGGGAATGAAGCTGAGGCAGGAGTTGGGCTTGTGGGGAGCGGTGAAGTTGCTGGGTCCTGCATCCCAGGATGCCAGCCAGGGTTTGAGGGAAGCAGCAGCTCTGTGCAGGTGCATTTGCATTTATCAGGGAACCTTTCTGCATTTTTGCACTTCACCTGCAGCACACAGCTGGCACCACCCTCAGCACACTCCAGCTCCGTGCCTTAATGAACAGCTCGATTACATTTGTTTCCCAGCAAGCAAAACAAACTCCACCACCTCCCTCCAACCCAGCTAAAACACAATTCCATTTATTGTGAGCACATAATAACCAATGTAGAATCGTGCTCCAGAATCCTGCAAACAGCAGGGCCCTGTTTGGAAGGCACTGAGTGAAAAGCGTATTCACAAACCCCACACTGAAGGCACGAACCAAAGGAACCACGAGCATAAATTAACAGATGCAACACCTCCATGCTTTAAACTGTGTAATTCAAGGATCTTTATTCCACTTACACAGCCTCTGGTCAGAGCTAGCACAAACATATGTCTTGGGGAAATGCTGTATGCACAGGAGGCAGCAGGAGCCCACACAGAATTCCCACACACATTGGTGGCTTGGAATAGATACGAAGGGAGCATGAATAGATAAAAAGGGAGCAAGAAGTGGGACCATTTCAGAATCAGGATCACAGAACCACTGAGGCTGGAAAAATCCCTCCAGTCCATCGAGTCCCAGCTGTGCCTGATGCCCACCTTGTCCCCAGCCCAGAGCACTGAGTGCCACCTCCAGGAATTCCTTGGACACCTCCAGGCATGGGGACTCCAAACCTCCCTGGGGAGTTCCAATGCCTGACCACCCTTTCCATGAGGAAATTCCTGCTGATGTCCCACCTGAGCCTCCCCTGGCATAGCCTGAGGCTCTGCCCTGCTTTGCCACAAACTGAGCTCATGTGGCAGCCACGGTTTGAGAGGAGATTTGTGGGCAAGGGACCAACCTTTGGGACCTGGCTTAGGGAAACAAAGGTGGCTTACAAAACGTCTCTGAGAGACTCTTCCTGAAAAATGCTGGGACAAATGTCCCAAAGAAGGTGCAGACAGGAGAGGTACCAGGAATTTCCACAGGGAGGGTGATGTCCCTGGGCTCTGAGCACTGGAGGAGCAGGTGAGAGCATGAGCAGGTGAGAGCAGCCTCATCCTGTGCCAGCCCTGCCCAGGTGTTTGGGATCAGGCACAGACAGGATGTTTCTGCCTTGGGGGAAAGCAGAGGGAGTCTCTGCAGGCTGCAGTCCCACGGCAGAGCTGCATAGGGGTTTGTAGGGCCTTTTAAAATATCTCGTTGTTCTTTGCCAAAAATATCGGTGTCTGTGTCAAACCATCATTCCCAAAGTCCTTCTGGTTCAGCAGGTTAAAACCTCCCATAAAAAGTAAGACCTGAAGAGTCAGCAGGGGTGAAAATCCTTTGTGGGAGTCCACAGGCAACTTCCTTCTCTGGTCATCTGTGTTGCTACTTCTTCTTTTGGAAGAAACTTTGAAAGGTCAAGAAAAAACTTAGAGAATTCTTTTTAGGTAAGTTGGAAACAGCAATAAATATAACCATTGGCAGTGGTAGAACTGTGAAGTTGAGATCTCCAGAATCTGGTGGAACTGGGGCACGCCAGCATTGAGTAGATCATGAAGAATTATGCTTTATAATATTCTTGTACACGCTCTAAGCATGGGGAAAAGCGGATTTTTGTACAGTAAATTCCCTCAAACCTGGGAATGTTATAGCCTTGCAAAGCTAAAGTAGATTTGCCTGCATCTCCACATAAAAACTCTTAAATTAATCCTTAGCCAAAATCTAAGCCTCTCTGTGGATAGCTAATGTGGGTTTGCCATAGGGGGCCACGTAATCAATACAGCAAATGGTGCTTCAGGGAGCTGCAGGGCAGTGCTGGGCTCCAGGGGGTGGGGAGCTCTTCCCGGACTTTGTGAGGGCCAGGTTTGGGCTGGAGGGCTGCTGCCAAAGATTTTAAGGTGTATTCTTAGCAAACAGACATGTGGGGTGTATATATATATGTGTATGTGTTAGTGTGTATAAATATAAATTTAAAAACAGTATTGCCAGCAGTCAGCTCATTGCTGTTTCCTCATGGAGCCCTGCAAATAATTTATTATAAGGGTTGCCCTGGGCTCTCTCCATCCCTCCTCTGGCACTGCTGGAGTGTAACTCCCAAAAAAGGGGGAAAAAGAACAAATGTCCCTACCCTTGCCAATTGAGATGGGGAAAGACCTTTTTTCCCTAGAACAGGAATTAAACTGACGCTGCCTGTCTGACCCTCATAATTTTTAATCTCTTTTCAGGCCACCTGCGCTCTTTGGAAGGATATTTTTTGGGAAGCCATTGATTTTATGGTTGCAATAATATTTCAGTGACCTGCTCCTGCTCCAGCAGAAAGCTCCAGGAGTTTGAGGAGATCTCTGCAGTGTGCTCTCCCCACAGCAGCAGCAGCTCAGTTCCAGTTTATGAATGCTGCAAACCCAGGAGTTGCAGTGCTACACTGGAGGGAGGTAAATATTATGTGAGTGATGGGTTTTGTTTTTCTAAAATGCTGATGAAATGGAGCTCATTCAGTGTTGCCACTTAGAGCTCACACAGGTGCATCATTATTTCTGTCTCCTCTGGGTGCCTGAGCATTTCTGTTGGGTCGGGTACTGGGGGCAGAAATCAAATAAAATGCAGTTAAAAGTGCTGCTGCTGGGGGATAATCCCTGGAAGCACAGGAATTTCACATTTCTGCTTTCTCCTTGGGAAAACAAAGGCCTGTGGAGAGCCCTGGGGTGCCAAACCCTGTTGCCCCTGCATTCCCTCGTCCATCAGCTGCCTGGAAACCCCTTTCCAAAATTTAATGCAACAAAATCACAAACTTTCTTCTAAAAAAAAAAATCCCTTTATCATTCCAGTTAAAACTTGGCACTTTACTGGAAGCCACTGGAACTGCTGGAGAATATTAAGATAGAATCCTTTTTCATTTAAGCTGATGGGATGAAAGCTCAAAATAATAATAATAATAATAATAACTTTTGAAGTGCTTTGAATGTATTTCCCCCCCACTTTTCCACATTTATGGTTTGATTTGCTTGTTGGTTCCCTCTGGGCCATGCACTTCCTATTAAGGGAGCATTATCCTGGCCCATGCTTACTTTGGGATTTATTTGAAGGCAAACTGTGTTAAATTATAGTGCTGCATTATTAACAGGCCATATGTGCATCAGGCTGGAGAGAGAGAAGCTTAACAAGAACACAGGAAAACAATCTTCCATATCCTTCCTTCTCCTAATACATAATCCTGAGTGCAGGAAAGATATAAAATATTTAAATTCCGTGCTGGAGGGCTGGGAGGGACAGGATATTGTTAAACTCCTCTGAGAGGGCTCCATGTCCAGCCACCACCTGTGCTGCTCTTGTCCAGCAGTTTTTTAAGGCAAGAATAGTTTTTAAGTGTTCTTTGGCCTGAAATAGGCACTGAAAAGCACTTTCCCCCTGCATTTTCTGTCAGGCTTATTCACTTGCCTGCTGTTATTTGCTTCAATAGCTGGGTGCAGTTTTGGGCAGCACAATATAAAAAGAATAAAAAGCTGTTAGACAGCATCCAAAGGAGGGAATGGTGTCCTAGGTTGCAATAGAAGATATTTTATTACTATCTCCACAAGCTGTTAAAACAGGTGGGGCACTGTTCATTATCTCCTGTCATGACTCGCCCCTGATAACTCCCTCCGGGTGTTATCTCTGTTAATGGGCCGTCAAGATCCCGCTGCATGACTCACTGGCATTACCTCACTGGAATTACCTCATCCCATTGTGAGATGCTCTGCCCAGGGAGGAGGAGCCAAGCATTTCCACCTGAATATAACCTGGGCCTTGGAACTGCACAAGCCAGCCCTGCCTACTGGATTCCCAGAGGACAAGTGCTACCACTGGACCTTCAGGTGGAGACCAGACTTTTCTATAGGATCACCACTTCAACAGAACCACTTTACTTGGACTGCTACCACCACCCTGACTGACAGGGTGTCAGGTTGTATCCAACTTTGTCAGTTGTTTTTTTTTTTCCCTTGTACTATTGCATTTATTTAAATTTTTTTCTATTAAATTATAATTCTGACTTGCAATTTCCCACTGGTTTGTTTTCAAACTAGTACAAATGGGTAAAATCTGAGCCCCGGCACTTGTGAGCTCGACTTTAAGGCCCTCAGAATCCTGGGACCAATAATCACCAGTTCAGATCCTCTTCTCCTGTACTTTGGAGCTGGTGTATTACTTTTGCTTGCGGATTTCCAAAAGATGGCTAAAAAGAGGCATCTGATTAAAAACCACGAACCCAGACTGTGCAAAGGTTTTATTGAAGCACAGGACAAAATCAGTTAATTCAGAGGTGAATGAGTCACTCTCAGTGCAGTAGGAAGGGTGTGCTATACATTTGTTTAAACAGTTTGGCATAAAAGTTTGTTTAATTTGCAGGTGACAAAGTTATCTCACAGTTTGTTCTTGCTTTCTTATGAAAGCAGCTCTCTGGAAGTGCCTTGGATGTGGCTTTAGAAGACTAAAACCGTTCACACACTTTTCTTTACAAGCACGTCCATAAGGGTGATTTTTTAACTGATAATTTTCTAAGGTTGTTTTTGCAAGGTCCCTCAGCATCAGCTGTTGCAGCCACGGGGGCAGGAGTAAGGTCTGTGCACAGATTCGTTAAGGGGAAATTAGAAGGCACAAATGAATGGTCAGCTTTGGCAGGGGAAGCAGGTCATGGGTGGAGTCCTGTGTGGGGAGCTCTGCTGCTCAGGGTTCTCCCAAATGATCCAAAAATGGGAAAAGGAGAGAATTCACTGCTCATACGAAGTGATTGGGAGCAGGGAGTGCAGGTCTGGCTGTGGGAGCTGCAAGGGGTGGTGCCAGAGGGGACAGGAAGATGGAGGGGGCAGAGGGAAACCTGTGTGATCCCAAATGTGTCTGATCCCAAACTTGCCTGATTCCAAATGTGCTGTCACGTCTGGCCCTCTCCCTTTGCAGGGGAGGCACTGACACAGAAATAGCCCCGAGCAGGACAGGGATAACTGGACCTGGGGAATGGTTTCTGGGTGAGCAGTGATTTTTCCAAAGGAATGACAGCAGGGGAGTGTGGGAGAAGTGAATGAAATCCCTGGTGACAAGGAGAAGGTGAACAGGGAATGGGGTGTACAGACAAAAAGATGAGGAGGGGTCAAATCAGCTGTCTCTGGAGCTGCTGGAGAAGGAATGATCCATCCATCCCTGGAGCTGCTGGAGAAGGGAAAAGCTCCTTCTGCTGTCAGAACCCTGGCATGAAACTGCAGTGAAAGTCAGTGCTCAGCTTTGGAGTTCACAGCCAACTGTTTTTGTGTGTGAGGCAGCTGGTGGCACTAGAAGGAAATCAAATCAGCTCCCAGTGAAAGCAGTGAGGTATTAAAGGTGCTTTGGGGAAATTCAGGGAAATATTTGGATGGAAGTGCGAGTTCCACTGGCACCCACGCCCCAGCTGCCAGCAGGGAACTCGCTCTTCCTCATCAGCAGCTCCCACAGAAATGAGACTGCAGTGGTGTCCCTTTGCCGCTGAGGGATGGCTCCTCACGTCCCCTTTCCAGGCTGGGATAACCCCGGGTCACCCACCCCTGGGGTGACGTCCCCTCTCCTCAGATTGACACTTCTTCATTAGGTTCTGTCTTTACCTTCACATTATAAAGGCTAATTTCTCCTCCTCAGTATTGCAGTTTTTGTCAGTAATGCTGGGCAGGCAGAGGAGAAAAAAGGATTTGCCTGAGTGTTTCTATTGGGAGAAGAGGCCCGCAAACCCCTCAGCACTGCCTAGCAGGGGTTAAAACACCACCTGACACCTTGTTTGGACACAGTTCCAGACCTTCTGCCCCGTGTCCTTGCTCATCTCTCTGCTGTCCTGTTCACAGGTGAGGACAAGAACAGGACAGAGCTGCACGAGCAGGCTGCTGCAGGATTCATATTCCTGTGTGGCTGAAAAGTGTCAACAGACAGACAGAGCCCCAAAATCCCAGGGCAGCCTGAACTCACGTTGCTGGGGGTTTGGAACAGTTGAGCATGACACTTTCCTTCTCTTCCTCCTCTGTGGGACTCTGTTTTTTCCCACTTCCTACTTTGTTCTGCTCTTCCCTTGGAAGATTTAACACCCTCTTCCCTTTCTGCCAAGCCTTACTTATTTCTTGCCCATATCTGTGCCTCTCCTCACTGCCACTTTTTCCCTGCTTGCCTTGGAAATTCCTGCATTTTTAATATTTCTAAATATTTTATTTCTCTTTGCTTTGTTTGTTTGTTTTTGTTTTGGTTTGTTAGTTTCTTTGGTTTGGGTTTTTCATTTGTTTGTTTTGGGTTTGGTTTGTGTTTGGGTTTGGTGTTTGTTTTTGGTTGAGGTTTTAGTGGTTTGGTTTGTGTGTTTGTTTTGGGTCTTTCATTTGTTTGTTTGGGTTTGGGTTTTGTTTCTTTTTGGTTGGGTTCTTAGTGGTTTGGTTTGTTTGTTTTTTTAATGTTGCAGGCACAGAGGCTGCATCAAGTGTGCCTCCCCACCGTGTCCCTGCAGGGCTGGGCACTTTAGGGTAACCCTGTGTATTGGGTCTGACTGAGGTAAAGCTCACAGCCCTTACAGTGCTGTGCTTTGCATTGGTAGCTGGTGTTGATAACAGACCAGTGTTTTGGCTACTGCCAAGCAGTGCTGTCCCTCTGACATTCCTTCCCCCACCAAAGGGGATGGGGGTGGGCGAGATCCTGGGAGGGGACACAAGCAGGCCGGCTGACCCAAATCAGCCAAAGGGATATTCCATACCATATGACGTCAGCTCAGATATAAAAGCTGAGGAAGAGAGGAGGAAGGGGGGGCATNTCGCTGCTGATGGGAAGCAGAGATTGATTGTTTTTCCCTCTTTAGCTCTTGTCTGCGCAGATCTTTGCTTGCTTCTTCTTTATTGCTGTAATAAACTGCCTTCTCTCACCCTTCTAGTTTTTTCCCTCCATATTATTCTCTCCCCTGCCCCAGTGGGAAAGGGAGGGATAGAGCGACTGAGTGGGTACCTGGCACCTAGCCAGGGTCAACCCACGACACCCTGTCACCCTTCTGCAGGATCTGAGGCCACCTTGCACTTCCAGCACATGGACAAGGCATTTCTGTTTGTTTGCACTCCCCAGGTGAGTGGGATGGACAGGGTTTGGGCTGGTGGCACCCAGCAGTCTGCAGAAACACAGTGACTAACTCCCCACCTGTATTGTAGCTCCAGTGCCTCCCTGGCTGGTATTTTAATGCCTGTTTTCTATTCCACTGCCCTGACTGGAGCTGCCTGTGACCCCTCCACCCCCGGGCTGATTCAGTTGCTCCCTGTGCATCCTCCCCAGCTCTCCTCTCATTACACACTCCTATTAACCTCTCCAGCCAGGCCTCCCTGGCAATCGCTCTTTGTTCTGAAAGAGGCTCCATTTCCATCCTCTGCTAATTATTATATTTAACCTGGAGCTTTCCGGAGTTCAGGGAACCAATTGCTCATCTTTTGTGGGAGCAGTGGGAATTCCTCCCACCGCTGCTGCCACCCTTTCCCTCTTTTTGCGCAGGGAACCTCACCTTGGGCTGTCTGAACAGCTTGGGAACAGCCCAGAGCTCTGCTGTGTCTGCCTCACCCTGGGGCTGGCTGTCTACAGAAAAGCAAAATTAAGCATAAAAAAGGGTTGGAAATGGATTGTGCTTCCCCAGGGAGACGCGGGGCTTTCACTTGGCTTTGCCTCTCTGCTGTAATGAATTTGCGGTGAGGAACAGCTCGTCTGACGTCTGCTGTTAATCCAAGAGAAGGGAGCAACAAACACCTCATACCTTTTGTTCCACGTCCCTGGGAACGTTTGCTGGGCCGATCTGGTCCTTGAGATCACAGCAGGGTTTCCAGGCTTTTGTGGGTGATAATCAGGCAGTAAGCACGTCCAGCACGCTTCTCCCGCTTCCACGGGGACTCTGGAGAACCAGGAGAGCTGTCCTTGGGCTGAAGCTGTTTGGAGCTTCCCAGCAAACGCACCCTGAGCCCAGCCCTCAGCTCTGCTGAGCAGGGTTTGGCGCACGATGCTCCTCACCCCTGGTGCTCCAGAAGGAGGAATTTGCCTTTTTGTGGCTTCAGCTGTGCAGGAAATAGGGAGGGGAGCCCCTGCTGTATGCCGTGTCACTGGTGCCACTGGTGTGGGAAGGATGAGGCTGGAGAAGGGACTGTCCTGCTTGTTCCCTGTCCCCTGTCCCCAGGGCTGTGTAAGCTCCTGTCAGAGCACTGTCAGCCGGGGGCTATTGGGGATCAGGCAGGGAAGTGTCTGCAGAGGGCTTTGTTCCCTGCCATCACAGCAGGAGTGGCTTCAAAATGGAAGAGGGCAGGGATAGATGGGATATTGGGCAGGAATTGTTCCCTGAGATGGTGGGGAGGCCCTGGCACAGGGTGCCCAGAGAAGCTGTGGCTGCCCCTGGATCCCTGGCAGTGTCCAAGGCCAGGCTGGACGGGGCTTGGAGCAACCTGGGACAGTGGAAGGTGTCTCTGCCCATGACAGGGGTGGCACTGGATGGGCTTTAATTGCCCTTCCAACCCAAGGATTTTTTTACTGATCTTTGATGATTTGAAAACTTTTATGAATCCCTGACTCCATGATCCCCCTGCCCAGCTGGCTTTCGTGCAAAGCGGGTGTGAAATGACAGCAGGGCAAAACCGACACGGAGCCAGCACAGGGAGCTGTGAGTGCTCAAAAGGCAAAGCACTGCAAGATAAATCCTGAAATAAAGAGGGGTTTGTTGCTGGCATCAATTAATCAAAACAGACTTTATTAAAAAAAGAATCACAGCGTTGACCAAGGCATCAGTGATCATGTAGCTAATTTCCCATCATGTTGTGCTAACGCTGCATCAATAAAAATGCAGTGATTTCCCTGAAGCAAATCCAGCAGTATCTGGCGTGATGCAGTGCCAGAGTCACGCCCCAGCGTTCCATGAGGGGCTGTGTGAGAATTTGTGACACACACAGATGGGAATTGCCCTCAAACTCTTGAGCCACGTTTCACTTAGAGATCATTTAGTCAGGTTACACCCCAGGGGGAAAACCAGGGACTTTGTAAGGGAGCCTATCCTTCCTTTGGCTGGGCTGGAAAAGCTTTTCGCAATGCAAAGCTGTATTAAATAGGAAGCATAACCTATTAAAATATGAATATAGTAAGCTCACAAAGTGCTAGAGTGACAATGAGAGTAAGAGGTGACAATTTGGGTGCTGGGGACAGGAGTTTCCAGTGCAGCTCTTTCATGGCCTAGGTGGGAATTTCGTTTTCCGTGTGCTGAACCTTTGTGCAAAACAGAGCAGGGAGAGGCTAATTGGTGCTCTGGGAGGTCAGGACAGACAGCAGTGTCTTCAGGAGACACCTGCATTCCCAAGGGTTCCCTGAGGAACCCAGGGAGGAGCCAGAACAAACAGAGCAAGCACCTTTTCTGAGACACTTTGGGAGTCTCCTCTTCTGGGAAGGGAACTTCCAGAGAGAATTCCCAAAGCAACAGCCTCTAAAGGATGGCTTCCAGAGAGAATTCCCAAAGCAGCAGCATCTACCCCCATGGCTGCGGCCATTCAGCTGTTCTTGTGGCTTTCCTGTTCATTTGTCATCCAGGAAAGACAAACCAAAGGCAGCTGCTGACAGGATGTTCCACATTTCCCTAAAAGCAGCCCCAGAAGCCATGAGGATGTGACCCAGCCTCTCAGCTCCGGGGTGTCTGAGGGGTTTGATGTCCGTGCTGCTCTCCAGGAGGGCCCCACTCCAGCAGTTCAAAGAGCCCCTCGGGCAGCAGTGACAGTTTTTGTCACACTTTTATAAAAACGACCATGTTATCACCTGAGCTCAGGTGTTCAGCATCTCCTTTGATCCAGGTCATGCCAAGATACCGAGGGCCATCCCTGCCTCCTTTCAGGCTTGGGTTCTGACTGCAGCCCTGCTCACTTTCTGGAGCTGTGGGCTAATGAAACCCCCCAGGCTGCACTGCAGGGAAGCCAGCACCCCGAGGGGGTTTGTTTGGTGCTGTACAAGAGGAGAATTAAGAAATGGCCAGGCAGAATTCATTAGAGCAGATTTCGTTTCTCTGTCAGCTGTGCCTGACCCTCGTGCCTTCATTTGCTGTCTGGGTTTAGAAAACCTGAGGCAGCCTGGTGTGAGGGTTGCTGAGTGGGAGGAGGTCTCTGGAAAACAATGAAGTCAGGAAAGCTGAGGCCAAATTCCTGGAAATAAAAGCCCCAGGACTCATCATTCACGGTAAATGTTTTGCACAGCTTTTGCAGATATTTCAGGACAATAATTGCTGTCTTTGCTCAAACCAGAAGCGTGGTTTGGGTTGGAAGGGACCTTAAAGCTCATCCCATTCCAACCCCTGCCTTGGGCAGGAACACCTTCCACTGTCCCAGGCTGCTCCAACCTGGCCTTGGGCACTTGCAGGGATCCAGGGACAGCCACAGCTTCTTTGGGCACCCTGTGCCAGGGCCTCCCCACCCTCACAGGGAGGAATTCCTTCCCAATATCCTATTTAAACCCACTCTCTTTCAGTTTGCAGCCATTCCTTGTGTCCTGCTACTCCAAGCCCTTGTAAACAATCTCTCTCCCTTTTTCTGGGAGGTCCTGGGAGGCTGCAAATATGAAGTCCTGGTTATCTTTATGAGGAATTCATGATTGAATGCACATTCTGTGGTATTTTGGGATAATGAGAATTAATATTCATCAACAGTCTTAAATGAGAATTTGTAACAACAACAAAAAAAAGCTTGTTTGAGATCTGTAATGATAATGTTCTTTCACATCTGCTTTTGTGAGGTGGGAATAATTTAGCAACACTAGAGCTGATGTTGACTCTCCAGTTTGTGGTTAAATTATAAAGTGAATGTTCCCTCCAGAGGACTCCAGAGCTGTTGATGGGAGCTGGAGGCACACTCTGGAGAGAGCCTGGAGTCTGGCATGCTGCAATATTGTAAATTGCTGTAATTTCACTGCACTGCCTCCATCCTGCCTGCATCCTATGGAAAACAGCATTAAACAAAAGACAAATTATGTGATTTTTCTTTAAGCTTTAGGAAAATGAATTCATGTGAAAATGGCCTTATCTTTTTTTTATTTTCCTTACACATAACGTTGGATCCATGTGATAATTTATGCACAGAAACATTATTTTTCCCTAGGACATTCCTGCAGACAGAAAATCCTTAAATGTGAAAAGGCCAGAGGCTGGCACCAGCTAAACAGAGGAAGATTAAGATCAAACACAAAAACATGGTGTAACAAGATAAGGGGCAACACAGCTTCAGAATAAAATATTTAGGTAAGGATTATTTGGGACACTGCAGGGGAGGGAAGAGAAGGGGTTGGAAGTGAAGGGCTGTGCTTTTCCTCCCCATGCTCCTCATCCCCTTCACCCTCTCCAGCACATCCCTACGTTTGTTCTCCTTGGAGCTGCACTAAAGTCTGTCACTGAGCAAGGATGGTGCTGCAGAAGCCACCAAGGAAAGGAACCTGCCCTGGCTGGTTTTTCACAAGAACAATCCCCTGCCCCTCCTCTCCTACAAAGGGCAAATGGTGGGTTAACAACAACTGTGTCATAAATTTATTTATAGAAATATTTTATAGAAAATATAAATATATAAGTTATTTTATTATATAAATGTAGAAATGCCAAAACAAGACAGATGAGAGTTCACCATGGGTGTGAACATGTTTTCCAGCCATTAACCATTTAATCTTTCATTTCTGGATAGAAGCAAACACTATTGATTTTGCCTAAGGCATTTGACCAAAAGGTAATTTTTTTTTAAATCTGCTGAGGAAAGTGATTTTAGGGGTAGCAGTTGTTTAAATAATTGGAGTGGAATTTGTTGGTATTGCCAGAAGAAATAACCTTGTCATTGTTATTTGATAGCAAACTGCTGTAGTGTTTGGGGAGCAGCATTTCGGGGCAGAGGAGTTGTTACTTGTGGCACAATCAATTTGTTGTTTCCTGTGAGACAATGCTCCCAGGGCCAGGATGGGATTGTTGGGGCATCTGTGCAAGGCCCTGAGCTGGACTTGGTGATCCCTGTGGGGCTCTTCCAGCCCAGGATATTCTGTGTTTCCCAGGGCACGGGAAGCTCAGGCTCAGGGGATGCCAGGACAGCTGTGAGTGAGCTGTGAGCCCCTCCAGACTCTTGTAGAGCAGCCAGGGGCTGTCAGATCCCTGCTGCAAGTGTGCTCCGTCTGGGGGATGTGAGGGAGAGCTGCTCTGCCTCAGATAAAAGCAGAGACCTCCCCCCTGTCAAGGCTGAGCTCGAGCAATGATCCCACACTGAACCTGCACTGCCCTGGAGCTGCTCTGCACTCTCAGCAGGGAGGGATTCCACACCTGGAGGCACAGCACCCACCTGGGGAATGGATGCAGTGGGAAGATTCTCAGGAAAGGGTTTGGACAGGTAAGAAAGGCTTCTCTGGGCAAGCTGTGCCACACCACCCTCACAGGGAAGGATTCCTTCCTTGGCATCCGTTCTAAATCTACTTTTATTCAATGGGAAGCCATTCCCTATGTCCTGTCCCTCCATCCCTTGTCCCCAGTCCCTCTCCAGCTCTCCTGGAGCCCCTTTAGGCCCTGCAAGGGGCTCTGAGCTCTCCCTGGAGCCTTCTCCTCTCCCAGTGAGCACCCCCAGGTCTCCCAGCCTGGCTCCAGAGCAGAGGGGCTCCAGCCCTGGAGCAGCTCCGGGGCCTCCTCTGGGCTCTCTCCAGCAGCTCCAGGTCCTTGTGCTGTTGGCCTCAGGTCTGGGGCAGCTCTGCAGGTGGGGTCTCACCTGAGCACAGGGGCTCTGTGCCTGCATTTTCTCTGCTGAACTCTCAGTACAGGTTCTAGGCAAGCAGGGAAATCTGAAGTTTTGCTCCAATTCCCACCTGTGAAATCTTGCTGCAGCCATTGGGGCACTTGGGCTATAACAGAAGGCCAGCCTTGCCCAGTGGTTTTTATGTTTAATGAGCTGTCATGTCACATTTGTGGAAGTGCTGTGAGTCAGGATGGGCAGCCCTCTACAGCAAGAATGTCAGGAATGCTGAATACAAAAGCCTGGGGACCTGTTAGAAAAGAAAATGAAAAGTAATATGGTATTACAACCTCCAGTAGGTTGAAGCAGAAGGGCCGCAAATGATAGGTTTTGTCCAGAGATGTAAAACTTTTAATCAAATCAGCTTAGGCAATATTTGTATCCATCTGAGGTTTTAGCTCTGAGACTTCAGGGAGTTGTAGCTTCTGGAGCTCTTTAGCCACTGTGTATCTACAGAAATCCTGGTTTTGAAGTGTCCTTGTTCCAAGCCTGGAAAATGTCCTGCATTAGCACCTCACAAAACAAACAGAAGGTAAAACCAGGGAAACTGAATTTTTCCTGCCCCACGTGTTAATCCAAGGGGAACATCATCACATTGTCTCTTTGGTAGGAGGTATCCAAACGTGAGGAGCAGCAAACCTGTGAAGTTATTTGGGCTGTTAGGCACAAGGTTCTCACAGGTGAGTAGCCAAGAATTGCTATTTTCTGCACTTCTGCCCCATCCCTGCTGCCATCTGGGCCGTGGTTAGAGGAGAGAGGAAGTACAGGAGCCAAAGCTGCCTCGGTGGGCCGGAGAGGCTCCTTGGTGGGGCTGGCTGTGGATGTGAGTGACCCTGTGCTGGCACTGGAGGTGCTGAATTGGCTCTTCACGTGCTGCTGCAGGAGGGATGGGATGCTGGAGCGAACTTAGTGCCAGGTCACGGTGCACAGCCACTGACACAGCAGGGACAGCCTGCCAAGGGAGAGAACGCCCAGCACCTCGTGGGACAGCAGCACTGCTCTGTTCTGCCCCAGCAGCATCAACGATCAGGGCTCTTCACTCCCCCAGCGATGCAGGGTGAGGTTTTTGGAGGTGTTGAGCAGCCCCCCTGTCCCCACCTCCCCCTCAGCATCAGGGAGTGTTGTTGGCACCTCCTGACTCTGAAATGAGACAATGCTCAGTGCTCAGGAAAAACATTGTGCTTAAAACACTTTTTCCTGGTGCTTTCTGTTCCCAAAAACCTTGAGTGGCTGCAGATGGGTCGGAGCAGGGACCTGGGGGCTGTGGATTCCCAGGGGAGCTGTGAGAAATGGGGCTGTGTCAGGGTTATCTCCTCCCCAAAGGGAGCAGCAGTGGAAGGAAAGTCATGGGAAGGGTGAGCAACGATCCCTTCTTGCTCCTACATGAGGGGATTAAAGGGAAAATGAAGTGCCAGAGGGGCAGGGAACAGAGTGTCCTGCCCATGGGAACCTGTTTGGGGCCAACACACACCAAAGCAGCCCCGAAATGTCGTGTATTCTCTGCCCAGGCAGTGCTGGAGTTGCTTTAGGTCCACATTTTTAAGACATTTTAGGTCCAAATACACAGAATTAAAGTGCCTGCAGCTCTCACCTGCTCTGGAGAGGAGAAAGGGGAGGAGGGCAGAGCTGGGAGCACTGAGCAGGAAAATACAGAGGTTGTACAGAAAAGTTGGAAACTGACTCCAGAGGTAGTAATTCCTTAACATTGTGGGAAAGGGGAAAAAGGGAGAAAGGAAAGGTTAAATTATGCATGTACATAGTTGTTTTCTAACACACTAATAGGATCCCGTGGCTGACAGTGAGCTATGATTAGCTGCTCGCAAACATTTTTGATATTTCCCCATGATGAAATGACATGTTTGAATACAGAGAAGAACAAATAATGAGATTCCTGACTTGCCCGTTTCCTGTGTTTTAATTATAAACAAGCAGATGCAATTCGTAACATTAAATAAGATTTCCCCACATTTCCTTCCAAAAATGGTTTTGAGCAAGATAAGGCACTTAAATTTAATCCTTCCCAGAATGTACAAATAGTGAATCCTTGATGCAGACACAATCTTACCATGAATTTATATGTGAGCTTTAATGGTTTTGTAAATTAATCAATAATGTGGTTAAATAATATTTGCTCAGCTAATTATTTTCTGTGTCCTGTAAATGAGAACTTCAGCAGTGTCTGAGAGGAATCAGTCCTGCTGTTTGTACCAGGGTTGTGTTTACCTCCTGAGGTACTTTTGAAGTGCTTGTTTATTTGTTCTGCTGGAGCTGGGAGCTTTTCTGTTCTGTCTGAGTGGCAACCACGGGGCTGCAGAGCCATGCAATGGTAATTGCATTATTCTGTGTTCATTGTGTCAAATCCATTGCAGCAGGGAAATGCTGTGCATTTCTAGGCTCTCCTCAAAATCCTCCATGGGGGAGCAGGATTTAAGCCCCTTCTTCCCCCAGGAGAACTCTGGGACATTTTTGATGATGGAAATGGATCTTGATGGGGTTCTTAGCCTTGTGATTTTGACAGGCATGGCTTCAAGCATGGGTTGGATGAGGTGACACTCAGAGGCTCCTTCTGACTTGAATTATTCTGTGATTCCAGGAATCTGGTCATCCAAGAAACTTTCCCCACTCAGTTTTCCTGAAGCCACCAGTGGCGGGGCTGGATGACAGGACAGGTTTGCAGCAGGCAAAGCAGCAAACAACACCAAAAGGACAAATCAGGGCTCAAGGGGCCAGAAGTAGCAGGAGAGGTCCCCCGCCTTCCCATTTTTCCATGTTTTTGTGAACAGCAGCCAGCTGCAGAGGTTGGGAAAGTCGGTGGATATGAAAGACAAACTGAATATGGAAAGATTTGTAAAAGGCTTCTTACTTTGCCTTCCCTCCTAACTGTGGTTTTACACGCAGAAACATATTTGGGGAGCATAAAATATTCCCTGTAAATGGGACTTTTATCCCTTCTCTATCTCTGATACGCCAGCGAGCTGGCACATTTAGCACTTCTGCATTTGCTTTCTGCTTTTGAAGAGATATAAATGGCAGGAGAAAAATTAGAGGCAGGCAAGTTCAAATGAATAGCAGCAGGATTGTATTTCAGTATCTAAGTAGTTATATCCTAAATTGTTCTTTTACCATGTAACAAATTAGGTTTCCTCTTAACATATGGAGTTCTATTTTACCACAAAAGAATCCCAGTTTATGCCTGGGTTTTTATTTCACGTGCTAGGGCACATTCAGAGATGAGGCTGAATATTTCATGCATGCACCCCTAGCTATAAGAATTTGTTAAAAGGATCTACTGTTCCCTGTCTGTTTGGGGTTTTTTTCTTAGATTTTTTAGCAGTGGTTTCTGTTGCTTTGGTTTTCACAAATTTCTTGATCTGGCATTTTCCAGGAAGGAAGGAAAGAAAGATCGCATCACACAAGAGCACTTCAATGAACAGTTCACCTTCTCGCCATAATTCTGAAGGGTTTGTTTGTTTTTTATTTGAAGTGATGTTTTTCTAAAGTGCTGGCACAAGTAGAGCTCTCACAGGTCTTGGGGCACTGATGCTTCCCCCTGCACTTCCATCATGAGCAAGTTGCTGACTTCTGCAGAGGAACACGATTTGTTAGATGGCTTAACTCCCATCCTGAGGAGCTGAATGTGCAATCCTTTAAGCACATGGGCATCTTTGGAACACTGCCTATTCCCACAGCTCGGTGTGGAGCAAGAGGAGTGTCTGGAGCTCTGTATGTATACAGGTATTGGCAGATTTGGGTCTCCTTTCTCCCTCTTACACGGTGTTTTGCAGCTTTGTTTGTCCCCTGCAGAACTGTTTTGGGGTTGGGGTGACTTTCACTGCGTCCTTTAGATTTGCTTTGTCCCTGGATCCTGTCTCTGCAGTGCTCTCCCCACAGCATCAGAACAAAAAGTGCTTTTGGGAACAGAGGCCCCGTGGCAGGGAGCTGGCTCTGCTTTCCCGTGGAACTTTGCCACTGAACAGAGGTGGAATATTCCTGATTTCAGCACAACAGACCCAGGAACTGCACCAGTGTCTCCGTGCTGGGACTGCTCCATCCCCTCAGCACAGACACACCACCAGAACACAGTCACGGTTAAGGGTAGGGCTTGGGGGTTTTATTATTTTTGAAAATAATGACTCCAATGCAGAGCATTTGCCTCAGAAGGCACATTTACCCCAGGTGGCTCTGGCTGCTTCACACCCCCTGTCCCTTCTCTTGCTCTGGGCAGTTGTTCCACTAGATTGCCCTCTGTGAGTAGGGTGGCAGGGCAGGTGGATGGGTAATGGTATTTTGGTAGTAACTTGGGTTATTTTGACAATATTTTGGGTTATTTTGATAGTACTTTGAGTTATTTTGGCAGTAACTTGGGTTATTTTGGTAGTACCTCGGAATAGCTTTCGGGTTGTGTGGCTTTGCCTTTGCTTTTGGGTGCATTTTATATGACAAACAGTAATAAAGGGCTTAAAATTACACCACGGTATGAAATTCTGGCCTGTTGCAATGAAGAGTGGAGTTAAGAGGCTGAGGGGTTTTTTTTTTCTGCCTGGGAAAGAAGGGATAACAGTGAATAAAGACAAGATAATAATGGTTTAAAAGAAAAGCATTCACTAAGGGATTGATTTGCTGTAGGCTTAATGGAGGGTTGCATGGAGAGTTTATCCAGCAGAGGAAGGTAAGCTGAAATCCATGAAAAAGTATCCCTTACTTCAGAGAATAAACACAGCTCTCTATGTACATCCTAATTACTGTCCTTTCAGGGAAAGTTAATATTTCTTTTGTAACTGACTTAGGTGAAACTCATTCACAACCTTATTTTAGAGGCAGCAAACTCGTGGCTTACAGCATTTCCCAGCATTGCACAGACCACAAACACTGTGTTGGTTGCTTGCCACAGGACTCTGTGGTATATATATTCATTTATTTATGTTTTTTAAATAAATAAATGTCTTTTGTGCAATCAGACCAAGATTTTTGCTGAGACCCACTCACACCAGCATAGCTTATAGACATAAGGAACATAAACCACAGTATTTGCCCACAGTTCCTGTTAAAACAGGCTAAATGATAGTTTTCATATTGCGATTGTGCCCCCTGATAAGCAACAATGTAAAGAAACCAAGCCTAGTAAAAATTAAGTAATTCAAGGCAAACTGATTTAGTGAATGACCCAAACCAATCAATAGTAGCAATATTTTCATATAATTTTGTAGCTAATTAATAAAGTGTAGCTTCAGACCCACAGAAGTTTTGATTCCAAAATCAATGCAATTTTGCCTTTGACTGAAGTAGGAACATAATTCAATTTGTGGTGTTTAATGGAGAACAACAGTTCTGTTCTAGAGTTTGATTGACTGTTTTAAATATTCCATTGGAAGTTTATGATGTGAAACCCTTTTTTCCTGCTTAGGAACAAGAGGAGTTATTTGGGGAATAGCAGTGTTGCTTTCAGAGATGGAATGGAGGGCTCTGTCCTGTCCCACTCTCTCTGGACTTCGGGACTTGCATACATTCCGTGGAAGTGAAGCCTTTCCAGGTGCACCCGGTGCCCTCTGGGCAGTGTGACGGGACACACACCCTGCAGGTCAGAGAGAATGCTTATGCTCGATTGGCTCAGGTGGGTGAAGCTCCCGCTGATATCTCTGAACTGCTCCTGTGCTCTTCTCAGCGAATAAATACACCACGATTGTTCCTGAGAGCTGTCCTGCAATTAAACCTCCAGAGGTGGCTGTTCTGCAGTGTCTTGAGGAATCTATCCCAGCCCTTAATAATAATTTTCATTAGAGAGGGTTTTCAGGAAGCTTGAACTAAGTCTCCCCCCTGCAGACTAAGGCTGCTGCGTGATTGCTTTCCCACACTCTGCACCTTCCTTTAGATCAGAAACCTTTTCCTGTTACTACCTGGCTTCTTGAGCCTGTCCTGCTCAACTTCATCACCTCCAGTTCTTTCCTCTCTGTCCTCCCCACACTCATTTACTCCTCAGGTTGTTTTTGACTGTCTCTCCTCTCCCTTTCCAGGTTTGCTGCCTGAAGCCGCACAGAGAATCCCAGGGGGAGCCTCCCTGCTGCTGAGCACTCCCTGCAGGTGATCGCACACGGGTAAATGGCTCTCAGAGCCCAGAGGAGCTTCCCAGGGCATGTGGGATGCCCTGCACTCCCTTATCCCAGGGTTTGGGGCTCAGCCACCCACAGCACACCCCCCAGCTGGAGCTCTAGTGCAGATTGCCTCGCTGCACCTCCTGCTTTGTTGTTGGAGTCCTGAGGGGAGTAGGATGAGACCCCAGAGAAATACTTGGCTCCATCAGCAGCAGAAATCAGTGTCTGGAAGCAGGACTGTGATAGTTGTCCTTGAAGTACAGCCTTCTGTTGTTTCACTCACTTATGATTCTGCCTCCACATTCTTGTTACTCTTTGCCATCCGCTCAGTGTCTCTGTTGATTTCCCACTGCTGTGCCAGGTGTTTTAATAAGGTCCAACTGGATTAGATTTTATCAACTTATATTTTCTAGAAAATGATACCAAACAAAACCTGAACTTGTTTTTTGCTACATCCGTGCTGCATTTCGTTTTACTTTCCATTTACTTCCTGAGGAATTTTTAAGCCTCATCCACATTCCCATCCCTAAACTGTTCAGTGTAAGTAACAAAGAATAACGTGATCAGGATCAGAGGAGCTGCTCTCCCTGGCTGCTCCAGGCACTCTTACCTCATTGGCACTGGCCTTGTGCAGAGATGCAGCTCTTGTCATCCTGATGCTCCTTCATTCCATCTTCTGCCTGCAGTGTGTGAAAAACGCAGTTCACTCTCCTGTTAGAGTTTAAAAGTTTAATAAAAGACAATAGGAGACAAATACAATAAAGCAAAAAGTGCTAGTGCTAGGGTGCTTGGCACTCGGCCAAGAGCACACCTGTGGTTATGGAGACATTCCTTACATACTCTTCGGATTGCATCAGCCTGATGCACATTCATTAACAGTTATGCATATTCATAACACCCAACTAATTTCCATTTTCCAGGAACTGTTTTGCATGGCTCCTCCTTGGGTCCGCCTTTTTAGAGCGTGCGTGTTTCTTGGCTCCCTTTTCATTATCGTTCTCCAGACTGGGCTTTGGTCCGTGGTTCCTACAGACTGAGGGTGCTGATAGTAGTCAGGAGTCTTCATCCCACATCCTTTGGATGTTATCCAGCCAAGCAGACAGTTCAATTGCTACAAGCATAACTATATCAGCTATCCTACTACTATGTCTAAGTTTACCAGAAAATAAAAGCATTAGTTATTATTACAAAACTTATATTCTTATAATAAAGCTACACATAGCCTTCATTTTATTTGCAAAAAGCCAACATTATAATATGCATTTATTACAAGTGTGAGCCGTGTTCCTCCCCAGCATACCAGCACCAGCTTTTCTGAGACCTCCTTCTCCTCCATTTTAGCCTTGTTTTAAAGACAGTCTGCACACATCAGACTGTTTTCCATCTTTTTTTCCTTTCCCTTCCCGAACTTCCAGCCCTTTAACTCCCAGCACATCATTGGGATAAAGAGTTATTAGACATTCCTCCTTCCCCTGAAGTGCTGCCCTCTGTGCCAGCTGTGCATTTCAGCCCTGGAAAGGAAGCAGCTGCTGCTGGACCATGGACAGAGGAATTCCCACTTTGCCTGACTAGGAACAGCTCGGGCTTGTCCTTGAGGAGGAGCTGTGTGCCTTCAGGAACGTGGTGCCACAGGGCTGGAGCTCACACTGTTGGGGTTTATTCTGGAGGTGAAATCTAATAGTGCAGTTCCATTCAGGAGGTGGGCTTGGGAGGGGAAAAAACACAAGGGGGATGGGACGGGACAGGGAAGTGTCTGAATCATGACTAGGGAAGATGGGAAAAACCCTTTCCCTCACATTTTGAAACCTACTGGTTTAGTTCCTAGCACTGCCTGGCTACTGGAAAGCTCCAGTTCAGGGGAGTATTATAATGCTGAGCTCCAAAAACAATCTTGTGAGTCTGAGCCTAAAATCGTGTTTCTAAGAGCATCAGGCAGTCTAAGAAAAGCCATTACCTCTTTCTGCAAACCTTGCCTCTCACCTATCTTTAGGCCATCGCTGCCACAATCTACCTTCTCTCCCTCTTTTATTCCACCCATTAAATCATACAAACAAAGCAGTTCCCCTGTGCCCCACCCAGTCACAGCCTGACTGCTGGCACTCCCGGAAACCATCAATGCTGCCCTGGGAATTTCCCTCTGCTGTATTTCCAAAAACACTTCGAAGTTCTGTCTTTAAGCAGCAGAGTAAGACAGCAGTTTTCTGGCAGCTTCTATTTCTGTCAGGCTGTCCTGCTCCCTGTGGGCAGGCGGGGAGCTGACAAATTTCTTGTAAAAGCCTGGAGCGGTCAAGGTGGATTAAATACTCCGACTGTTTAATATTTGATTACTGTAGGGTTTTATTTCACTGCAAGCAGGTTCCTCAGTGTCTAGGAGACAGCTTCCCTCGGACATGGAACACCAGTAAGAGCCTGGCACTTCTGTCAGGCTGGGGATTTCAGGTGTGCCGGAGGTGACAGAAAATAAATGTGAGTTCTTTACAATTGCAGTGTCAGTCAGTCAGTGCTCAGAGCTGGAGCTGGAGGTCCAAGTGACCAGGGGAAATCCCTCTCTAAGCAGAACAGGTGTTCTTCTCAGCCCAAAATGTGCCAGGCTTGAAGAGAGGAGGAAGGAGATGCCCTTTCACCTTTCAACACTAAAAACTGACAACAGAAGCACAGGCAGCGATATTAAAGGTAGCACAAATAAAAAGGCCTCTGTTGGCTTCAGGCCATTTTCTCCTGAAGTAAAAGCAGGTTCAAGATCACCTTTAGCCTCACCAGCAGGCTGGAGATGCAGCAGACAATCAAAATCCCGCAGGAAGCCATGGAACCATGGAAGTGGAGTGTGATTTCATTGAGCAGCCCTTTGAAGATCTGCAAACAGCGTGGTTAACCCAGCAGGTAGTGACTGGGGAGAGAAAGCCACGGGCAGGAAGGAACCGATGCCACTCATACGCGTTTCCAAAACAAACGATGCGCAAGCACTCCCAAAATCTCTGTGCTCTCCCAGCAGGGTTTGCTCGCAGGGGAGGGTCCGGAGCAGCCTCTCTGCCCACGGGAGGGACGTGCGAGCCCACAGAGCCCCAGCCTGCTGGGCACCCACTGCCAGGCTCTGCCGGGGAGCTGGGAGCCGCAGACTCCCCTGGAGCTCCGGTAAGCACTGACCTGGAGCATGCCTCTGATAAATCTCCGTCTCTGCCTGCACCGGGAGTGTTACCGAGCCCTGAGCTCAGCTCATTAGCCCGCAGCACCGCCAGCCCGTCTGCTGCTGATGGGAGCACATAATGAACTCCGGACAGGACGGTCGTGGGTCTGTGCAAGATTAAAGCCTCCTGCTCTCTCTATAGGTGCACGTGTATGGATAAGCACTCTGAAATTCAAGGTACGGAGAGGTTATTCAAAGAGGAATTAATCCTGCTTTCGGGGAGCCAATTAAGAGTTTACATTATTGATGGCTATAACTAATTAAACGCTGAGGCTCATTGACAGGTTCTGTTAATCCTGTGGACTGGAGATGCTCTACTTCTTCCTTTTCAAGGGGTATCAGCACTTTAGGAGCCAGAGAAGGAACAGAAGGTGGTGCCCCGGGGAAAGATTCAAATGAACATCCTGATTTGAAGGGAAGAACAAATGCAAATCTGGGAGAGATGAGGTGTAAAGGCTATGTGCTCCCTCAGCCGCCCATTTTCCTCTTTGAAGGCAAATTTTGGGGTGGACATGTTTGCATAAGAACCGATCTTGTCCTCTTGTGGCAGGGAAGCATTCAAACAGCACAGCAGAGGGATGATGCACAGTGAGGCGCTTCCAAAGTCTAGTCAGGTGTAAGCAGGGATTTCCTTTAATTTCCTCACATCTGATGCTAAATCCGTGGTATCTGCCATGCCCAGCCTGGGAGAATTTGTGTGGTTACTGCTGTAAGGGAGCCCAGCCAGGCCAGCCTCTCTTTCTGAGAGCCTTTAAATGGAGCTGCAGTTCTCTGGGGAGTACAGGGCTGTAAGAGCCCCCTCCAGGCTGACTCAAACACAAGAGTTACCTGCAAAATGTGGTTTTTTTCCACAGAAGTCAGGGGCTCATTGGCATTTGAGAGGTTGAGGAGGTTTTCCAGATCCAAGATATTCATAGTGGTTTTGGGTTTTTCTCCAACCTGTCTCCTGTAAATTTTGAAAGCTGTAAAGCTGCTTTAAACTTCTGACATTTGCCTTCCAAACCTGCCCATTGGTGGTTTTCCTCTGCTGCTTCCTTCCCCTCAGGTTCCAACGGCAAGAACCATGCTGCCACTGCACCTGCAGCAGAATCACCTGAGTGTCCCCTGCAGCAGTGCCACCTGAGTGTCCCCCTCTCCTGCTGACACCTGCACAGGGTGTCACCCACCAAAGGCTCTAATTCCCACCCAGGATCAGCCCCACTCAGGCATTTGGCCCTCTCTGGATATATTGCTGCACATGATGCATTTTAATCCTATTTCTCCCAGCAGTTTTCATCTTCTCTGCAAACCATGCCCTGGTGACTTTCCGCATGGCCCCACCTGCTGGCCCTCCCACAGCATCCAAGGGAGAATTATTTTCCAGCACTCCTGATAGATATGGCAGCCAGGAGAATGGATTCAGGGCATTAGGCATGGTCTATGCTCCAGCTGCGCACACCTTCAGGACCTGCCTGCCTGAAAACGTTGCACAAAGAGTTGTTCTGTTTAAAAAAAATGACATTGAAGTGCTGGTTTTAAGAGGGATTTTCCATCATAAGTTGATTTCTGGTCCTAAAGTAAGAAATCCAAAAAACAGTTTGGGGAATTCAGAGGTAAAAGAAGTCCAGCAAGATGGATGGAGACTGTACTCAAGTTTAATAGTACAGGTCTTGTGCGCAGTCTGCTTCTAAGGGAGCAGTGTCCTGCCAGAGAAGGAGTTTCTTTTAGACCCATCTCTGACTCCTGATTTCATCTCCCTCTTTGGAATACAGAGCAAAGTGCCTCAAATTTCTGCATCACAGCATTCTTCTTTCTGTCTGCAGTAGGGTGATGTAAAACTCCTCTCCCTGTAAGTACAAACCTGATGATGCATTTATTTCTGTGTTTCACACCTCAGCTGAAGACATTTTTTTCCTTCCAGATTCCTGGTTGTAGACTTGAAGCTAATTGCCCAGATCCCTTGGGAGTATTTTCCACATGGAAATGTAACATTATACTGAATAGTTTGCATTATCTGGCACTTCGTTCCTTCCAAGGAGTAACTGGGCTGTGGGTGGTTTGGGTGGACAATTCCCTTTTCATGGGTTTAGCTTTGGCTTTGAATGTGTTGTGTAGGCACTTAAGGCTGTAATTAAATTAATACCATCAAAGGCAATGTCTGATATTTCCAAACACACAGAGTCGACAAGCAAAAAAAAACCCCAGAATATGTCTTTATTCAAGAGCACTTCTAGGAGCCTTCATTGCCTTTAGTGGGCCATTTTAAAAAAATTTGTATTTTTAACTGATTCAAAGAGCTGGAGTAAGCAGCAGCACATCACCTTCACCACCAGCTGTGAGCTGTCATCACCCAGCCTTGTCTCAGGGCAGGGAGAAGAAGGCAGCCAAAGCCATCATGCAGGAGCTGTGCCTGTGCTGCCCGGGGCAGAGCAACCTCTGGAATGTGTTTGTCCGGGCTTGCAGGGAGCTGTGCAGGCTGAGCTGCGTGCTGCTGGCAGGGACACACCTTCGGGTCTGTGTGCTACACACCCTGAACATCCTTTTCTCACCAAACAGCTGCCCCCAGCTGAGATTATTGGTATGGAACACAGTGACAACACTCCTCATTCTCATAGAGGATTGTCTCCTAACTGTGGCTTCACTCCTGATTCAAAAGCAGGAGCTGTGAAGCTCAGCCACTTCTTTGCTTTGTCGCCCTTGTGAATTTTGGAGCTGGTAGAGCAAAGCTTTGATGTTGATTGGAATACTTGACTTTCCTGTACCTGTCTAATAGCATGATTAGACTTTTGTATTTGATCAAAATGAGATACCTACGTTAAGGAGCTACACCAGTACCACCTGGCTGGATTTAAAGGCAAATAACAATCAGATGTTTTCCCAGGGCTGCAGCACTTAGAAAATGAGCCCCACTCCAAGTCTCAAGTTTAGTTTTCGTTGTAAGAACAACTGTAATGACCCATTTTAAACAATATTTTAGCAGATGGAAATTCAGGCTTTCTGTACTGAATTTCAACAGAGCTGCAATCTTGCAGTTAAGAAATTGTTAGCCCTGCAATCAAGCACTTTTAATTGAATCCCTGCCACTTGCTTAATTATAGCAGCCCTTCAGACACCCTATGAGAAGCAGTGAAATCAGCCCTGCCACACCTCTCCCAGGCTGCCATTGGCTGCAAACCTGTCAGGCCTGATGGGCTGCAGTCAGAGGGGATTTCAAAGCATATAAATAGCAAGGCCTTGGAGCACTCAGGAATGGATTTCCACCTGTTTGAACTCCAGACTGCAGCCAGCCTCTCCTGAGAAACCCAACCTTGGAGCGAGCCTCTCCTGAGACTCCCAAGCTGCTGCAGGAGGAAACTGCTAGATAAAGCATCCCCTCTCATGCTGTCTATGTGAGTAAGTGACTTTGGCAGCCCCTGGGCCAGCAGCTGGGGAGCAGCATGGCTTGCTGCGTGCTGCAGATCACCGGGCTGATTTTTGGCGGCATGGGCATGGTGGGCACCTTGGCAGCCACAGCCATGCCCCAGTGGAGGGTGTCTGCCTACGTGGATGGCAACATCGTGGTGTTTGAGACCATCTGGGAGGGGCTGTGGATGGACTGCATCAGCCAGCTGGGCATCAGGCTGCAGTGCAAGTTCTACGACTCCATGCTGGCGCTGCCGCCGCCGCTGGAGGCTTTCCGGGCCCTCATGTGCATGGCCGTGGGGCTGTCTGTCCTGTCCTTCCTGCTGGCCATTGTCGGGGTCAAGTACACCCAGCGCACCAAGGAGGGGCCCCAGGGCGTCAGCATCTTCATCCTGGCAGCTGGAGTTGCCTTCCTGCTCACGGGCACCCTCGTCCTGATCCCGGTGTCCTGGACCGGGGGCAGCATCATCCGGGATTTCTACGACCCCGAGGTGCCGGTGCCGCTGAAGCGGGAGCTGGGAGCGGCCCTGTACGTGGGCTGGGGCAGCACTGCCCTGCTGCTGGCTGCAGGGGCCATGTACTGCCACTTCTGGTGCTGGGCTGACAGCACTGCCCGGCCCAGGTACCCCTTACTGGCCCGGGCAGGGGGGCCAGCCCTGGTGGTCCATGCCTATGTGTAGCTGCTGGCCTGTGGCCACGGGGCCAGGGAATGCTCTGGGCTGCACAGAACCTTGAGGATCATCCCATCCCACCCCTGCCATGGGCAGGGACACCTTTCACTATCGCAGGTAGCTCCAAGCCCCAGCCAAGCTGGCTTTGGACACTTCCAGGGATGGGGCATCCTGTGATCTTCCTACTTGACATGTGCTGATTGACTTCTTAATTTGCCTCCAGGTCTGGAATGGAGGAGTAATTTTATTACTTTGCTGTTTACTGTTGACATGGATACCTGCTCTCTAACACCCTGGCAGGAACTGTTCTTACACAGGTGTTTTTGGGAATGCGGAACGGTGTGGGGATAGTGGCAGTCAGGAGGCTCTCAGGGAAGGTGAGCAGCCAGTGCTGGGCTGGAGGGAAGGAGCTGCTGTGGAATATCCCACAGGCCTCCCTAGAGCCCTTAGATGCAAAGGGAGCAGGGCATTTCCCTCTGGAGTGGTGTCTCTGTGAGGAGTGCTCTGGAAGAATTGTGGCAGCACAGCTCACTGAGCAGAGAAGCCTCCAGTGTGGAGATGTTTGTGCTGCCCCAGCAGAGGCCTCTGGGGTTGTCCGTGTAATTCTGTGGTGCTTGTGGGGCTGATGTATCCTCCTCACCCCCTCTGCAGAGCATGGAACGCAGCTCATGGGACAATCAGGTTTTTGACCACTTCCCCAGAATTTGCCGTGAGAGAATTGGCTTCCTGCTGTTTGCCACCCCTCGTCTTCCATGGCTTCTCCTGCTCCGTAGGCAGCACCTGCTCCTCTACCAAGCTCAGGATAGCCCAGCAGCGTCTGTGCACTGGGAAGCCCTGTGCTAATGTGAAGTGTAATTAAACAGGCCAGGGAATGCACATGCAATCCCCACCTGCTGCCCACGGCTCCCAGCACACCCACAGAGCCAAGCCGTGATGTTGCTCTGGCTGTTTTGTGCTTGCCAGGCTGATTTGGGAATGCAGCCAGAGCAGCCTGATCCTGTCTGTCCATCCTGCATTTGCAAATACGTTTTTGCAGCTGTGTATTTTATTATTCCTGGCTGAAAACCTTGGAATGTGCCTTTGACAAGGTTCATGTCGTTGATAAGTGCCCAAAGAAGGCCCAGTTCAGAAGGGTTTTTCTGGTTCTTTACCCAGCAGTAATGCAGCATTTAAGGGATAATTTCATGGCACAGGGCTCAGCCTGACCCTTTTCTGTGCCTGTGACTGGTGCTGAAAAAAGGCTGTAATGACTGCTGGGATGGAGGAGAGCGATGTCTCTGTGTATTCATTTGACTGTTCAATTTGAAAGAGGACATGGAAAACTGCATTTAATTAAACAAGCCTTTTATTAGCTTGACTTCAGATGAACTTAGATGAGACTGTTGTGCTCCACAGAAATTCATTACATGTATTAACTCATGAGCATTTGCATTGAAGACAACCAGCTCTGATCTTGCAGTGGGAATTTTCCAGGTGCCACAAAACAGGTTTAATATCTCCAGCTCATCACTCGAGCAGTCAAATCAGCGCTTACTAATTCTAGATGAAAATTGAAGAAAACAGTTGCAAATACATTTTCTAGCACTAAACCATATATTTTTTTGTTGTTGTTGTCTTGTGAAGTCTGTCATGGCAGCTGTCGCTAACAGCTGATTTCAGTGGAGTCATTCTGGTGACTTTTATAACAATTTCCACTACCCTGAGGACCTCCACCTCCTATTTTATTGTATTTTTGTCCTATAATGCTTATTTTGTTTAATATGGTGAGTAAGCCAGAACTGCACATTTTGGAGTAATTTAGACATGCCATTTGTGATTAACAAAGCAGAGGATGAAAACATTTGCAATGCAAATTTGATACATATTTATGTGTAGGTAATGGATTTAAATCATGATGTATTCAGTGTAATGCAACTTTATGCAGATGTAAGTGCTTAAGAAGCAATTAAGTACAGTTTTCTATAACATTAATTAGAGGATCCTGAATGCTTCCACTATCAGTGGGCCCATCTAGGAATCAAATTGGAACTGGGTGTGCCAATTGCACTGGTAACTTTATTTTCAAAGAGTGGAAAGATAAAGCTGTTTTATTTGAACATTTAACATCAATTTGAAAGAAAATCTGAGCTTTTCAAGTCTGACATTGGCACCTGGTGACTTCATATTGCCCCATTTCTCTCTCTTACCAGCTGATCTAAAGAGAAGCTCAGACAAAGTCTCTGAGCTCAGACAGCCCTGTGCTTGTGTGTGGGCTTGGAATCCAACCCTGATTCCAAGGGCAGAGCCAGGCTGGGCTGGTGGCACGTCCAGACTTTGGGTGGCACAAGTGGCAATTTCTGGTGATGTGATGGAGCATTTTAGGCTCAGAGGAGTCTGTGGCATTAACATTCCGAGTTTCATGCAGGAACAAATATCTCAAGAGGAGCTAATCTGCAGGAGAGGTAACACCGGGGTTGCCTCCTCCTGCAGAGCAGAACTGAAATTCCCTCATTGTGGATTGCGGTGGGGAAAAGCCCATTTAGAGGTTTAGTGAGTATTTTATCTCTGTATACAAGGAAGGCATTTGGCAGCGAATGGATGCCTTTGTGCCCGTGGAGGGACAGAGTTTTTCCTCTTCCTTCCGCCATTCAGATGCTCTGAGCTGACTCAGGAGCTGTGGTTTGGGAGCACAAGGAGGAAAAGGAAGCTGTAAGACTTTAGCAAAAAAACCCCTGTAGCTGAACTTTGAAACTGAAGTGCTGCTGTTGAGTTTTCTGAGGGTAACAGCAAAAAAGTTTGGTTTGAGGGGAGTGATGGAGGAACTGGGACACATCCCTGTGCCCAAGGCTGTGCCTGCTCTGGAAAATCTCCAGCTCCTGCTGGGTTATATCCAGCCAGAACCTGTCTGCAGTAGCCCTGAGCATCCAAGGGGATTCTTGGAGCTTATCTGGGTGCCTGAACATGTCCTTCCATGAGACAGGTGAGGAGAGGATGCTCAGGAGCATGAACAGTACAGCAAAGACTTTTAGGGAAGGGGCCACCTCTGTACTCCAGGAGGGCCGTGGAAGCAGAGCTTGGTCTCACTGTCTGTGGTGGAGGAAACAGGGTGGAAATAATCACTCTTGACTGCACTTTTCTGTGCAAGGAGAGGCCTGGCCTGTGGGTGTCATTTGCTGTGGACGGGCCAGAGGTGGCTAAAACTTTGTGTCAGCTTCCCGGGTGCTTTGTGCTCACAGCCCTCAGGCACAACCAGCAGAGCCTGCAGCCACCCTGGACCGCTTCGAAACAGCTGATTAAACATCGTGGTTAAATGTTTGGTGTGATATCCTGATGCTGTTATATGCTTTAATGTCTGGTGACTGCAGGACAACATGACTTTGGAAACAAATATGTGTCGCTGAGATCTGGCTGTGTATTTGAAATAACCGTGTGGACTTGCTCGGAAAATCCACAAACGCCAGAGGTTTATATCCAAAAGGGAGACACAGAAGTCCTGCAACTTTATTCGAATAAAGGGAGAGAGTGCACCGGGACACACCCGCGGGGATTTCTCTCTCGGGTTCCAGAGGGCGCAGCCTCTTTGTCCCCTAAGTCCCACACCTTGGCCTCTTCCTTTCCCCATCGCTGAGGTACCAGGAAGGTGCAGCCTGCCCGAACCGCCTACCACACATCCCCCCGTGAACCTGTCCTTTTACCCCAAAGTTCAGAGGTTCAGGCTGCTGCAGACCCTTGGCTATTTCAGGAGTCAGGCTCTCTGGGCTCTGCAACAAACCTGCAGCTTGAAGTCAGTAGAGACATTCTGACCCATTTCAAAGCCGTTCACACCCACACCTTCACCCATGGAACTGTTTGTAAAGACATTCACGAGCTTTCCTCTCAATCTCTCCCCTTCTCATTTCTCAATTTGTCTTTACAAACCCTCGTCGCTATTAACTTAATGCTTCTTTTAACAACCTGGAACGTTTGAAACACCCCCTCCTGACTTTTCCAAGTCTGGTGCCTGCAGCATGTGTGGCAAGTAAATACAGAGACTAAAGGAGCCAGTGGCAGTTCATGTTGGCCCATTAATCACCAGAGGAGCTTGACAAGGGCTCCCATCCTTTCCCTCCAGCTGAGAAGTCCAAATCTGTGGGGCTTTGGACACCTTGACCTGAGTGTGATGGGTCCCCCCCATGTCCAGCTGTCCTGGCTGCTGTCCCTGTGGTCCTGGGAGGATGTTATGGACAGCAAAGTCCAGAGGCAGCCTCTGTGCTAACTGGGCTTCCTGTGCCAGTAACCAAACGGCCTCAATAATCCCTGCATCCTCATTAGACCTCTGATCAATTAACAGGGGCTCATAACCCCGAACATCATTTGAAATGACCTCAAATGACCCCTATGACCTCAAGTAACCCCTGTGACCTGAAGTAACCCCAAACATCATTTGAAATTACCTCAAATAACCCCTATGACCTCAAGTAACCCCGACAGGGACTGAAATGACCTCAAGTAACCCCAAACATGGTCTGAAATGACCTCAAGTAACCCCAAACTCAGACCCAAATGACCTAAAGTAACCTCAGAAAATTTGATCTGAAACTCAAATGAACTCAAGTAACCCCTATGACCTCAAGTAACCCCAAACCTCATTCAAAATGACCTCAAATGACCCCATGACCTCAATTAACCCCAAATATTGTCTGAAAATGACCTAAAGTAACCTCAAAAATTTCGATCTGAAACTCAAATGACCTCAAGTAACCCCTATGACCTCAAGTAACCCCAAACTTTGTGCGAAATGACCTCAAGTAACCCCGACAGGGACTGAAATGACCTCAAGTAACCCCAGGTAATCCCNACCCCTATGACCTCAAGTAACCCCAAACTTTGTGCGAAACGACCTCAAGCAACCCCGACAGGGACTGAAATGACCTCAAGTAACCCCAAGTAATCCCAAATGATCTCAAGTAAACCCTACCTGGGACTCAAATTGTCACTGAAAACTGTGGGAAAAAGAAAAAACTTTCCAACAACATTTTAGTTTTAGAGAATCAAGGCATTGGTTTATTTCTGGCCAGGATGTTGTTCTGGCCAGGATGTGCAGAAATAATTTAATTCACAATAGTCCTGGTGTACAGAGAAAATCATTCCA
>VZTJ01003176.1:799-32420 GCA_013397795.1 Orthonyx spaldingii
AATCACCTGCCCATCAAGAGCCACCCCTGAGCTTTAGCCTTGGCCTCCAGAGCCGGAGGCAGCCTCCTGCTGCCAGGCCGAGCGCCGTGAGTGCAGCCAATGCGCTGCTGCCTAAGAAGGTCGGCTACAGGCCCTGCAGCAAGCGAGGGCAGAGCGCAGCCACATCCGATGAGCGCGTGCTGGCAGTGCTCTGAGGAGATGTGGCATCCTACTGCAAGCTGGGACCCTTTGGACAGCCTTGACTAGGACTTAGGGGCACGCAGAGGAGCAGCACTGTATGCATGGTGGCCAAAAGTGATGGGGCTCTTGCCCCTGAGTTGCGAAGGCCTTGCGGAGAGGTTGCCTGGGAGCAAGGTGCTGGCCTGCCCGCCCCGTGCTGTCCTCCGCAGGTGCTGTTGCCATTGAGTGATGTGGCTGATGGGCTGCATTACTGCCTTCTAGCCCCTGAAATCAAGGGCCAACCAAGACCGAGATGACCAAAAGCAGGTACCTTTTTGTGATGCTCCTCCAGGTGCACTTATGGCCAAATGCACACCTGATAGGGGGCTGTGACACTTCGCTGAGTTTTGCAAAGTAGTATCATTGACAAGAATGCCCAAGCAGAAGCACAGGTAATGATGTCATTCCCCCTCTGGCTTCACAGCCATACTGCAACCTCCCCCTTGCTTCCAGCTCCCCACTGTTTCTGTCTAAATACATGGGAAAGTGAAATGGCCTTGGTTCACTGAAGACGCAAGATTCAAAGAGGATTCCAGGAATGTGTTGGTCTAACAAGGTAGGAAAAGTACTGCAGTTAGCTAAGGATCTATAGAATTAGACAAGAATCGTCTACAAAACTATGAGAAATAGATGAGAAATAAAAAGCAAGAATCTTTTGGCATCAGAGCATCCCCTTGGAGAGTGGGCAGAGGGCACACAACTGGCAGGGGAGGCTCATGGGTGGGAAGGTCGTGCTGCTGCCAGGCACAGGCACCTTGAGAGAAGGGGCGCTAGTACTCTATTCATAGAGTATAATTTTCACTTTAGTCAAAAACATTTTTCTCACTATATATATATTCTCATAATTCTATTTAAGTGATCATTAATAACAATTGTGATTCATTTAATTGTGTTTAGTCCCTTAAATTTTCTATGCTTTGCCATTTAACTGACTCTTATTTTCTGAATACTACTGATGTGCTTTGCCTTCACTGCTCTTAATCTACTACAAGTACACAGGTATTTTCAGTGTGCTTTTATATTATAATTGTTTCTTTGTATCCACATAGATGCTTCCTCTGGAGTATATTTTAAATATATGTTTAAATGAAAATGTATTTTTGTCAGTTTTCCTTGACATCCCGAGCAGTCTTTATAAGCATGGTTGTCCAGAGATAAGGAGAGAGAGGAGAAACTGACATTCACAGCTCCATTTAATCCCAATGGGATGCTACCTACAAAACCAAGATGCATTCTCTTTAAATTCTTGACTTTGTTAACCAAAACCCACTGACATACTAATGGTTAATTTAACATGATGCATTCAGTTAAGTAATTAAAAGCAGATATTGAAATTTTTAATTTGACACCAAATTGATAAAAATTAGTTGCCACTGACAAAGTTTTATTGAAAGGTCAGGAACATAATTAGTGTTCTGTCTATCCTTTGAGTTGCAGGGAATGGTAATGGAAGATACAGAATGACACAGCAAATCAATGCTTGTCTCTTTGACTTGTGTCACCAGCAAAATTTTGGGGATTTTCGTCACTGTTGATCTACAGGACACCAGGCCTGCTGACAACAGACAGAGTACACCAAGGGTAAGGGATCTTTGCATAGGAGTCAGGGCTCATTAACAGAACTTTAAACTGTATGTGAAGGGGAAAGGTGTGAAACCAGGCTAAGATAAGTCTGAGGGTAGCACACCAGTGTTTGAGGGATGGTGTGAAGTCCTGCAGTCTACTTCATGATGTGCTGAGTTTCCTGGGGCACATTTGGAAAAACAAGAGGAACTAGAATTTTTTTCCTAGTCCCATAACTATGACACAATTGTCATAAGCAAAACCTGAGTTTTACTGACACGAATCCTGTGACTGGTGTGTCATAAGAGATGGTTGCAGGCTCTTCAGGAGGGATGGGCAGGGCTGGTAAGGTGGTAGGGTGAGAACTGTGTGTAAGGAAGGGATGGGGTTGTATGACACATGCAGCTGGCACTGATACACTGGAGAGCCTCTGGGTAAATATGAAGGTGAAAGAAAACAAAACACATATTGTTGTGGGGAGTATGCTGTTAACAATCCATTCAGGATGATGAATTGATGAATTTTTCCACAAGGAATTTAGAAGTGTGTCAAGACCACCTGCACTTCTTTCTATGCATGATTTCAACTTCTCAGACATCAACTGGGAATATCATACAGCTGACAAAAACAGGTCCAGGAAATTTCTGAAAAAGTTGAAAATAACTTTTTGAAGCAGATACTGAGGGAAACAACTAGGACAGGTTTGTTTTTTCCGTATTTGTTCCTTGCAAACAGAGAGGGCAAAGTGTAGGCTGGTGGCTGTCTTGGTCACAGTGACTATAAAATATTTAAGTTTCAAATTGTTGGCTCTAGGAGGAAATCCTCCAGCAAAAATGTGACCATGGGTACAGAAAGAGCTTGGGCTGCTTAAGGAATTACTTTGAAAGGTTCCCTGGGAATCTGCTTTTGGAGGTGCTGGATGGAGATTGGTGACAAGTAGGGGTCTGTGCTGATACCAGTACTCTTTGATAACTGCATCAATGATGTAGATAGTGGGGTCCAGAGCTGCTGCAAGAATTTTTCAGATCACGGGAAGCAGAGTGACAAGCTTCAGAAGTGGCCCCACAGAAAATTCATGAGTTTCATCAAAGCCAAGTGCAAGGTCATGCATCTCAGTCTACAATTTCCTCAGTAGGGTAAGTGGCTGAGAAGGTGCTGATCTCCTCTCTCAGGTGACTAGTAATAGGACACAAGGAAATGGAATGAAGCTTGGAGGGCATGTTCAGACTGGACATTAGAAAGAATTCTTCACTGACAAGGTGGTTGGTCAGAACAGGCTGTCCAATGAAGTGGATACAGCACAAAACTTGTCAGAGTTCCATCTGGATATGGTTTAGGTTTCGACCGTTTCTCAAGGATTAAGGAGTTGGATTCAATGATCTTTATGAGTCTCTTCCAAATTGAGATATTCTACAATTCTATGATATCATGTACTTTTACAAACATGAAAATAGTCTAGAGACAGGTCTGCAGCACACTACTTATAACATTAATGTTAATGTGAGTTATACTGCTAGTGCCAGGAGAATAATGCTGAAGAACAATCTTATAATAGTCATGAATAGTTCATTACTTGCTGATAGCTAAATCTTCAGAAATATTTTACCCTCTGTTCACGTAAATTCATGTCTCATAATGACAGGTTATGCAGATCTATGAATTTACCTTGAAAAACAGCATAGCTCATGAAAATTTAATCAAATATTCTAAATGTTTGTTGGGGTTTTTTGAATGCAGATTCAGTTCTGGTCATCTCATAGTTAAAAAAACAATAATTAAGCATAACAGAAAAACATATGACTCAAAGGGGAAAATTAGAATAATAGAGGCTTCTGATTAGAAAGGAACTTAATAAGATTGGGATTATCTAAGTAGGGAATCAGAAGAAGCCATAAAGGAATGAATATAAGTAAAGTTTCAAAATTATAGATAATACATAGATGTCGGCATACTTGAGATACAATAAAATTAAATTAATGGGGTTCTTCTTAATCACTGAAAGGAAATAGGTGTCCTCTAGTTAACAATAATAAATAATAACATGTACATAATAATAAGTACTTAACAATGTCCCAGCTAGCAATAGTAAGTACTTAATATATGACAACTCTTTAACTTGGAGAACATGTTGTCCTTATTTTGTATGCAGAAAGAATAGTACAGGTATTTTGCCTAAATAGAGAATTGAAGTCTTAGCAAAAAGAGTAATTGAATAAAATAATTATTTTTAGTGAATCATGGCTTTTAAAAAAATTCACTAAAGAATAGATGATTATGCTCCATATATTTTGATGCATATGTAGTCCTTTTTACTCTTAATAAAATACGTTGAATTCAAAGATTCCTGAAGTGGGTTGAACCTGTCTGGATGCCAGGCACCCACCAAAGCTTCTCTATCACTTCCCTTCTCAGCTGGATAGGGAAGAGAAAATATATTAAAAGGCTCATGTGTTGAGATAAGTACGAGGAGAGACTACTCCCCGATTACCATCACAGGTAAAACAGACTCAACTTGGGAATATTAATTTAATTTATTAGCAATCAGAATCAGAACAGGATAATAAGAAGCAAAGTAAAACTTAAAAATACTTGCCTGCCACCCCTCCCTCCTTCCCAGACTCTACATCCTCCAACCCAGGGGTGCAGGGAGATGAGAATGGAGGTTTTGGTTGGTTTATCTCATGTTCCTGCCGCTGCTCAGGAAGAGGAGTCCTTCTCCTGCTCCACTGTGAGTCCATCCTGTGGGTTACAGTTTGTCACAAACTGCCTCAATGTGAGTCCCTTTCCACAAGGTTCAGTTCTTCAAGAATAGCCTCCTCCAGCTTGGGACCCCACAGGGTCACAAATCCTACCAGGAAACCTGCTCCAGTATGGACTCCTTTCACCATGGGTCCACAGGTCTCTGCCACGACCTTCCAGTATGGGCTTTCCACGGGATCACAACCTTCTTTGGTGTGGAGTCCTCTGTGGGCTGTGGGTAGATCTCAGCATCCCCATTAAACTCCACGGGCTGCAGAGGCACAGCTGCCTTGCCATGGGCTGCACCAGGGGCTGCAAGGGAATCCTAGTTTCGGCACCTGGAGCACCTCCTGTGCCTCCTTCACACTGACCTGGGTGTCTACAGAGTTTTCATCTCACATATTCTCACACCTCTCTTCTCTGAACACAATTACATGTATGTAATAATCTTTCCTTCTTCAATATATTACAGAAGCATTACTGTCATTCTGGATTAGCTTGGCCTTGTCTAATGGTGGGTTCCTCCTGGAGCCAGTTGGCATTGGCTCTGTTGGACGTGGTGGAAGGTTCTAGCAGCGTCCCAGAGAAGCCACCCCTGTTGCTGCTCCCATTCCAAAACCTGGCAAAGCAAACCCGATACATTTTCATTGCTAAGTGCCACAAAAAATATTCCCTAAATTGCTCCATTTAATAACACTGAAATATAAGTTATTATTAAAATACAGAAACACTAAATAGCTCTGTAGACTGCGTAACTTACTAATTTTCAGAAATTTCTTTATTCATGGTTATATACCACTGCTGATATTTTTTAGCAACATATGATGAAGAAGCAGTTGTATCAATGTAGTAAAAATTCTTCAGTAACTCTCATGAAGCTGGAGATGAAATCACAGTTATTCATTAGCAACTGTACATGAACAAAATACACATTTTCTGCTTTATTTTGGAAAAAAATAGCATAGTCAGATAACAGTTTTTTTCAAATAGAGCATGCATCATTTCTTGTCACAGCTTCCTCACTGGATATCCAGATCTTTTGGACTGACACACCTTTCTGAAAGACTTCCATAAGTGTCCCCTGGTTTTCTGTGGGAGCCAAACATTGTCAGATGACTAGTACCACAACTTTTCCCCAGGGACTCAAGTTTTTGGTCCTTCTGACTTAGTCTTTGTTTCTAGCCCACCATGTATAGCATATCCAGGAAAGATTAAATTTTTATAGGCTGACCCAAGTGATGGACCTGTGTCCCTATGGTGTGGCTGCAGGGTAGGCCAGTGAGAAAGCCGCTGCAGCCCCTTCCAGGTTTGGAGTATAGAGGCTGCAGACACATAGAGAGAACTTGTCAGGCCCTGAGAAAGGGCTAGCTGATGCTCAGTGAGGATCTCTGAATCAAGAGGTGCCAGCATGCCCAAGAAAGGTGAGCAGATGTCCCCACAGCTATCTCTCTGCTCTGTGGTGAGGGGCGAGAATTCAGTGTCACATTCAGTCAAAGAACAGCTCATTAAATTTAAGCAACTATGGCACTTCTTGTATGTTCATAAATCACACTAGCATTGTTTTTAAGTATTCATATGAAAAAACACCCCTTCCTGCAAAGCATGTGGTAAAAGCAGTTAATCAGGAGGTTTCTTCACTACATATTCCTAAATCTATTTTTCATTATTATCCAGAGCACACTGGCCTGAAAAAGTGAAGAAGAAGAATATTTGAAAAAATATTGTGTTCTTAGCAGCAAAACCCATGAATAGCCCTGGGGATTAAATAAATATATTGGGTAGCCTGGAGCAAACAGATAAACTTTATCTATTTGGGAATGCATATGATCAATAACAGAAAGTAAGAGATGTGAGTGATTCTCTTCTTTTCACTTTTATCTAAACTTAATTAGAATTCTGCATTTCTGTCAGAGAGAGAGAAAGATTTTGCTTGTCCAATCAGTTGGTATATCTGTAAACATGGGCCACCAATATCCTGATAATTAGGCTTCAGTTAACAGGTCATTCATCTTAATCTAGGAAAGTAGAGCTAAGCAGGATTTCCTCCCAAGATAACAACGTGTCTTCCATTCTCAGAATAATACAACTGCTGAAATCCTGACAATTTCTACAGGTTAACTGAAAGAACAGAGGGAGAAGATGAGAAGAACTGGTTTTAAGATTATATGGCTCATAAATTAAGTTGTTTTTTAAAAAATGTTAGTTTTCAGAACCTATAAAATAATTTTTTGTTTTACTTTTTAAAGTAACTTTTAGTTTACTAGAATAAAAAAAGAATAATATATCATTATCAAGCTCTTCACAGGTCTGTCAAAAGGTGCTATAAATAATTTAATGATTGTCTTCTCTGTCTCATTATTTTGTCTAGTTCTTTACATATCACATTATTTCCAGCTCTGGTCTCCTTATTTCCTTGTAAATCCCACCCAAAGTCCATAATTCAGACTTGGTAATTATTTACTTTTGAATTTTTGAATGTTAATTTTATGAACATAGTTTTATGTTAGTGTTTTTTTCTACAGCAGCTATAGTTCAACTGCTGCAGCACTGTATGGAAACAACCATCCTCTACAGTTGTTGGTACATTACTGCTCCAAAATCAATATTTTTTTGTCAAGCCTGGTGTTCTTATTTAGTGAATGAGTATATGTAGGACACATTGCAACTCTGGGTATGTGGACGTCTTTATATCATATTAACAATAGCAGACCAAAACCTGATGGGTCCTGTTAAAAATCAATATTAATCCACTGTAAAATTTCTGGAATTTAATAGCATCAGCTGAGAGTTGGGCAGCACACTTTCTATTCAGAAAATAACTAGTACAGTAACTCAGAGACAGAGGTTTCTTTTTACCTCAAAAGAATATGTATTAATAAAAATCTGCCCTTTCCATGAACATCACTATCAAAATGCATACACAGATGATTTATTTTCAACAAAGAGACAACAAAATTTTTGTTGGTTAATAATTTAAACTTTCGTTATAAGCTAAAGAGAAGACATAATTAGGAAGAGGTTTCCTGCTTTTCAGTGACATATAACAGTAAAGGACGTGATCTCCCTTAGATTAAAACTAATGGTTATAATTTACAGGAATGCTAAAGTTTGGACAAAATATTCTACAATAATTAGTGTTGGTAAAATCTCTTAGTTTTGTAAAAAACAACACTGAATATTTGTACCAACTAGAGTTCCATAGAAGGCCAAACACTTTACATCTGTTAGGGGGAAAACTTTTTACTTTTCTTAGTATTTTGCTATAAATTTTCCCATGTTTCAATGAACTTATCCAAGCATATTTGCATATTCCTATCATGCTTATAAATCAGTGACTGGTGAATATGCCATGTAATGGGATAAGAATGAAAAAGGATGACTGAGTTATTTTTATTTCCATGCATTGTTTGACTGGCTCAGGTAGTTTTTGTGCTGAGTTTTTAAGTAAAGGGAAAAACATCCTTAACAAATATTGGTGAGTTAACCTGCATTTCTACCCTACTAAAATGTCCCCTGCCAAAGTTTTTACAGACAAAATTTCAATAAAAAAATTGTGCTATAGGTATAAGATGTTCTACAGAGCCCATGTGAAGTTCCTAAAGTTCAGCAAGGCTGAGAGAAAGGTCCTGCACCTGGTTTGGATGCCATATTTGGTATAAATGTAGACTGGCAGATGAATTGATTGAGATAAACCCTGCAGATAAGGAACTGGGGGATTGGTAGAGGAAAACTTCATTATGATCCAGCAACGGGTGCTTGCATATCAGAAAACCAACTACATTCTGGGCAAGACCATCAGCTTTAGGGAGGTGATTCAAGAAAAACCTGGGCCTATTCAACTGGGTCTGAAGAGGGTCACAAAAATGATCAAAGAGGTAGAACATTTTGCCTGTGAAAAAAGGCTGGAGACATGAGGTTATTCACTTGAAGAAGAGAAGGCTGTGGCAAGGCTTTATGACAGACTTACAAAATATAAGTAAGAGAGAGATAGAGAGAGAGAGAGAGAGAGAAAGACTTTTTATCAAAGCATGTAGTGCCAGGACAAGAAACAATGATTTTAAACAAAAAAAAGGGTCAATCTAGATTAAATATAAAGAATAAATTCTTTATTATGTGAGTGATGAGATACTGGAACAGGATCCATCATTGACAGTAATCAAGGTCAGGTTGGATGGGGCTTTGAGCAATCTGGTCTAGTGACAGATGTCTCTGCCTATGGCAGGTGGGTTGGATTGGATGATCTTTGAAGGTCCTTTTCAAGACAAACCATTTTATAATCCTATGATTATGCTTTGAAGCACTTATTTTTTTTCTTTAACCTAGAAGTAAATAACTATTTTGTCCCTCATTGTTCTGGATATAATAAAATACTGAAAGTACCCATGTCAGACTATTCTACAATCACTAAAAATTTAAGGCCTCTACAATTTTTTGCTTATAGAAGTCAACATGTATATGTAAACACAAACTAGTTTCCTATTACAGTATACTGCTGTGCTAATGCTTTTCATATTTCATATTTTGTTAATATATATAAATAAAAATAGAAAAAGCTACATATAAAAATAATATATATTGATATTTTTAAATTTTTGTATTTTGGTAATAGTGATAAATTTTGAAGTTTGTTTTGGTGGAACTAATATGGTATTTGCTAAAACACTATTAAATGCTATAGGTTAATGTGCTGGTTTTGACTGGGGTAGAGTTAACTTTCTTCACAGTGGCTGGTATGGGGATGTGTTTTGGATTTGAGCTGATGATTCAGGGTTTTTGTTATTGCTGAGCAGGGATTGCACAGGGCCAAGGTCTTTTCTGTTTTTTGTATGGCTATGCTGGTGAGAAGGCTGGGGGTGAGTGGGAGGTTGGGAGCAGACACAGCTGGGACAGGTGGCCCCAACTGACCAGAGGGATATTCCAGACTGTGTGACATCGTACTCAGTACATAAAGTGGGGGGAAGAAGGAGTAAGGGCGGGATGTTTGGAACCAAGTCACCTTTGCATGTGATGTGTCTCTGCTCTGCTGGGGATGGCTGAACACCTGCCCAACAATGGAAAGCTGTGAATTCGTTCCTTGTTTTGCTCAGTTTCCATGTACAGCTTTTGTTTTCCCTATTAAATTCTCCATAACTCAACTTGTGGCTCTTACCCTTGCAGTTTTCTCCCTGGTCCTGCTGATGCAGGAGTGAGTGAGCAGCTGCATGGGGCTGGGCTGCAGGCTGGGGCTAAACCCTAATAGTTACTTAACTGCAGGAAAAAGGTTGTTTTTCAGAAAATTATTAATCAGAATCAAATTCTCTGAGTCAAAGGTGTTTGGTTTTACTATTTTTCCTAGCTTCTTGTGATTTTATTTTTTTATTCTGTATGTTAAGAAAAAAAATCTCTGTTTAATTATTTTTTATTTCGATATGGCACTTTAGGTTTACCTATTTTTAGAGTTTATAACAAACATTTAAGTGTATGTATCAGTTAGGACACACTCTATTCAACAAGCCATTTAATTATATTAATTAATCACAGTCATTTCAACAAACTCATGGATATGATTAAAATAGGAATAAAGCTGGACCAAGAAGAAAATACAGACACTGTTCTGCTAGATGTAGCAAAGCCTATCGTTAAAGGGTTGCCATTGAAAAATATTTTCTGATTCTCTGACAGAATCCATAACCCTGAATCATCTGGACACTAGAAAAATTGCACATCTCAGAACAAAACTAAATGATGAACAAAAAAATCTTAGAGACTATTAGACTTCTGTGTCAGCTAAAGTTAGTGAATAAGTAATGTCTCTGAAAACTGATTCCTTTCAGGACCTTAAAGTCTTTATTCAGGACTTCTGGATATCCTATCTTTTCAACACCTGGGGCCTGGAAACTGTTTAGGTGTAGGGAGAGACAAGTTCTAAAGAGGTACACAATTGTATTTTTTTTCTTAAAAATTAGAAAGCCTACTCTCCTTCTTTATAGTATTATACTCTAGTGTACTCTAGCATGGTATAGATCTATGCAATTGACTTCTCTGCCTCAAGTAACTTGTATCCTCATTGTCAGTCTCCTCAAGCACCCTGTACACCAAACTGTATTTGAGGCAATTTGAGCTAAAATGCAGACCTGTGTTTTGTGTGAAACCTGACCTTTCTGGTGCTCCTCGGGAGTTTTCGAAACAAGGATTCCATCACTCAAATGGATTTGAAGTTACTCTCTCCCCTCTGCTCCAGTCTTGTGAGACCACAGAGGAAGACAGGGGACCTGTTGAAATGAGTCCAGAGGAGAGACACTAAGTTGATCACCCCACTCCTCTTTTTCGCACTTGAAAGACCCAGCTTATGGTGCTGCATCCAGCTCTGGGGTCTCCAGGGCAAGAAAACGTGAGCCAATTAGACTGAGTCCTGAGGAGGGTCACAAAAATGATGTGAGTGCTATTCCAGAATCGTGCTTTGGCAATGATTGTAGTCTCTATGTCTCTAGTGACATTTTCACTGGTGCAGCACATTCCACACCAAAGTATTTAAAGCTTTTCTTCGGTTTATCAAAGAGAGATTAGCTAATTAATTCCAAAGATTAAATACCTGGTATTTATTTTTTAAAAAATTGGTAGTGATTCAATATTGTTCTTTGTGTCTAGAAAATAATTGGTTGTTGAAAACAAGCAAATATAAATAGTTAAATGCTTTCAGGCATTTATTTCAGGCAGGATTTAGCTAATATCTCTTCAGCTGCCGCACTTTAACAGTCACATCATCCTTAACTCCTAGATGAGGCCTGAGTTAGTATCCAGTACATCTGCTCAATTAAGGGCCACAAGCAGTGGTTTTATTCACATATATGCTTGAAAAAATTGTGTGAGGGACCAATCATATGGGGCTGTTTGTGCAACAGTTGCTGCATATTCTTTCTCTATGTCTTTTTTCAAGGTTCACTCCTCCACAATCCTACTGTACATGCACAAACATAATTAGTAACCTAAAAGTCACATTTTCCCAAGTGCCATATACCATAAGGATAAGAATTTTAGAATTCTTTTTTCAACTCTAAAGTTTTTCAGCGCTAAGTAAGTCAACACTAATATGGCAGTCCCTACATCCCTAGTCAAATAATTTCAGTTTTCAATGGTGATTAATAAGGATTCCTCAGATGAATTAGAAATTCAGGATGGAGATTTCAGATGTTTGTTTCTTTGCCAAGGCACTACCAAGGAATTTCCCCCTTAAAGTAGATAAAAATATTTATAGCCGAAGGTTCAGGAGTAAATGGAGAGCTATTTTGAAGATGTTAACAGCAGCTCCTGCTGAACATTTCAAAACTGAAGTCTGATATCTCTTTCTTATTAGTTTTCATTTTGAAGAAAAAAAATCCATAGATTCCAAAGCCATCCAGGCCTTGCATGATCTAAAGACAACTACATAGCAATTTCAGATGACATAGCCAAATTATATTGGAAGTTAAGTGCAAATATATTCAACCATAAACCCAAAGGGCAGTTGTCAAAAAAAAAAGACCTCATAAGTGTGGTAATATGTCAGTTGTTTTCTTTACATATGTAGTGATTGTTGCTTGCATAAGCACTGTTTAAGAATGAAAAATCTGGCTGGACAGGTGCCCAGATGAATATTTTCCAATTGCAGTTCCTGATGCACTAAAGAACGCTAATCTGCTTCTGAGGACTTATTGGTACAATTTGAGCAAGGATTGTTTGATCAGTGCTTTTTATTTTGTTTGGTTGTTTTCAATTGCAAAATTGATTTTCACATTTTCTTATATCATTTGGCAACAAATGTGTAAGACTAGAAGTTTCCTGTGTACTTCTGCAGGGCTTAGCACAGCTTGAGTTCTTGTATCATTTGAATACTAAATTAAATAAAACTAATTCTTATTAAGAACAACAATAATAATGTTGTTATTGGAGTGCTAGGTTTGTGTGGTCCTGTCCTGCTATTGAAATATTCTCAGAGATGCTTTGCTTAAGAATCCTGCTGTATTTGGTTCTTGACTACTAAGAACAGACTTTAAATACAAAATTTGAGGAGTTTAGAGGACTGTCATGTGTTTCTGGTAGCTTTCCTCAGTGAAAATGTGTGTTTATTTGCACTTTGGAACCAATCATAAATGCAGCATACAGAAATTCAAAGATCACCTTAAATGCTTATTGGTCTTAGCGAAACCACTCTTTCACTAGGGAGGGTTCTATACAAGTCCATCAGCCTTCAGGAACTGATTCTAAAGGTAACTTTAACTTTTTAATTTATTATAGAAATCCAGCTTTTAGAAAGATCTATCAGTGTCACAACATGTTTCTAGACGCATAGCACAGAGAACAGGGGGGAATCAAGGCTAGTTCTCTGATAAAATGAATAATTTTTATGAATTCATGAAAATAGGTAGCTTTGCAGTTTCCACAGATGGCTAACATACTAATCTTTTTGCTCTTCATAAGACTGAGAAATATTTATTATTTAAGCCTGATTCAAAAGTTAATTAAGGCTTAACTTCTCTATGTTGCATTTTACATTATCCCAATACTATGTAAGGCAGTACTATGATTTAGGGACATCCATTCTTGCTTAAGTTACCACATCTTTCCAACTCAGCATCTCCTATCATTTAATTGAGCTGGAATTAGATGAATAAACAAGCCCTGAGTAAAAGTTATAAGTGGTATTTGTAAGATAAGTTGGCTCATTAATCTTGCGTATGGCACAGCTGTATTACTAGGTGAGAGAAGCAAATCAAACAAATTCATAAGAAGAGCCAGAGAGTGCACCTACACTGTCATTATGCAGCTGTGTAAATTGTGGTTTACCTACCCACTGATTATACGATGCAGTTCTGTTTTCTTAATTTTAAAAAGCATAGATAAAGTAGCCTGGAAAGGCTTCTTTTTCTAGGCAATAATGCTTATAAATTATAACATAAACAGTGTTTCAGCAAGTAAAATTTGCAAATAAGCTGAGTCTTACTTCTGAAAAAAGAAGCTCTGAGAGGTCTAAGACTACAGATTTACAAAAATATAATCAGTATGTTTAAGTTCACTGAAGACCACAGATACTCCCTCTGTTACAACTAGTCACCATCAAACTAAAAAGAGGTAAGTTCACAGAGACGGAAGGAGGTAGTTATTCATTGAGAGCTACATGACTAGCCACAGCCCTTTCTAAGGGAGACAATAGCATGTGTGCTTCATTACTTTTATTTTGTCCTTAGCATGCATTTGGGGCAATTAGTTGGAGACATTTGGTGTGATCCTCTGTGCACTCATCCATCCAGTGATCTTTTGGCTTTTCTTATCCATCCACTGATCTTTTGGCACTGAGACAATGAAAATGAGGTGGGGAGGGAACTCTTAAAAAATTGCCAGACTACTTACCCTTAGGGGAAATTTTTAAAAAAATCTTTTCTTCATTAGATTATACTAACACTCAAATAATTATTTAAATACTATCAAATGCTAGAAGCTTTAACTACTTTGTGTGCTTGCTATATGAATTGACTGTCACTGGTTTAACAAGTATCAGTTCTGCTACCATTTTTTCTTTTTCTCCTTATTTCAATATTCTTTGCAGAGCATTAGGGGTGCCAACACTTGGAATTTTAAATCAACATTTACCAGTCCACAAACTGGTACAGATGACGGAGCCACTTATAGAACCCATCCTACCACATCTGTATCCTACCGATAAATAAGTCTGTGTGATGGTAATAACGACAATGATGACAATGAAGAGCATCATATGTGAAAAGTCATGACAGAGTGATGAAGTTCCCAGTTCCTGGAAAGAGAGAGATATAACCACCTATTTTCGGAAAAAGAAAGTAGAAAGACCTGAGGAACTACTGAGTTTCATCTGTGTTCAGCAAGATTATGGAGCAGATCCTCATTGAACCTATGCTAGGGTACACAGGAAACCAAGAAGGGACTGCTGTCTGACGGCATGGCTTCTCTGAGGGCATATCATGCCTGTCAGACTTGGTGGTCTTCTATGGATGGTATTGCTGGTTAAGGGAAAAGTTACTGATGTCATCTAACTGGACTTGGCTGGTGTCTCTAAACTGGATAGACATGGGTTTGCTGGGTGGACCATCCAGTGAGTAAGGAATGGACTGGGTGGTCACACTCCAAGAGTTACTGTCAGTGTCTGGGTGGAGATCAATGATGAGTGGTGTCCTTCTGTGGTCTATAGTTGGACCGGTATCATCTTTTCTGGAACATGGACAGTGTGATTGAATGCACACTAAAAAAACCTGTGGATGACACCAGGTTTAGTAGTCTAGGTACTCCAGAGGGAAGGAATGCCAATCAGATGTACCTTGATAGACTAGAGAGGTGGGCCCATGCTAACCTTCAACAAAGCCTAGTGCAAGGTCAGGGCAGTCACAAACATGGAGAGAGCTTGGCTCATGATTAGATTGAGAGCAGTTCTGCCAAGAAGGACCTCGGTGGGTGAAAGCCTGAATGCGTTCTGGCGATGCGTGCTTGCAGACCAACCATGACCTGGGCTGCAAGTCAAGGGATGTGATTTTATGCCTCTGCACTGACCCTGTGAGACCCCACCTGGAGCACTGAGTCCAGCTCTGGGATCCCCAGCACAAAAAGACACAGACCTGCTTGAGTGGGTCTAGAGGAAGTCCACAAAAGTTATCAGGGAGTCTGGAATATATTCTCTGTAAAGAAAGACTGAGAGAGCTGGCATTCAAGAGAAGAGAAGGTTCCAGTGAGACCTTATAGCAGCCTTTCAGTACTTAAAAGGGGCCTACAGGAAAGGTGATGATGGACTCTATCAAGGATTGTGGTTATAGGACAAGGGGTTTCAGTTTTAAACTGAAAGATGTTAGATGCAGTTAGACATTGGGAAGAAATTCTTTACCCAGAGAATAGTGAAGCTCTGGAGCAGGTTTCCCAGGGAACCTGTGGATGCTCCTTCCCTGGAGTTGTTCAAAGCCAGTTGCAAGAGTCTGAGCAATCTAGTTCAATGGTAGTATCCTTGCACACAGCAGGGGGATTGGAACTAGATGATTTTTAATTCTAATTCATTCTATGATTAATATAGCACTTTAGAAACGCTTGCCATCCTTAAAAAACATTTTTCACAAAACCGTTTAGTTCATTTTTTCAGTCACACATGTACCTCCTTAAAAATTCACAATCACGCTTGCTAGACTAATATATTCAAGATAAGGTGCATTTTGGAATGCGCTTCCATAATAATGTCATTTTTTTCTCTCTTTTCTTTCTGTTTGTATGTCAAAAGAGGAGAGAAAAAAGACCAGGAAACCATAATCTATGTCTTTAATGAATGGATGTGGTGGTAAATAAATAATAAATAAGTAAAAGTCCTTAAACTCTTGAGCATTTCACATAATAAATTGTCCCATTTACTTTGACCTTTTTCTTACAAACACCTTAGTGAGTCAGAACTACTTACTGAGATTCCTACATTTATAATATTACTTTTCCCTGCGATCAGATAATTGCAAACCGGAGTATGTGAAAGCAGACTACCTTCCAAATGTTTCATTTAAGGCAGTGACGGGGGAAGTTTCTGTTTTCTTGTCCATTTAATAATCTCTAATTATTTTCATTTTTATTTTCCAGATCAGATGAAAATTAATATCTCCAGTTAATATCTTTGCAAACTTAACTATGGCTATGAATCAGTAATAGTGAATCATTATTTTCATAGGACAAACTCAGTTTTATCAAAGTGGTTTTTGCTTACAAAGCAGTGCATTCAAAGTTGTATTTTTTATTGTATGTATTTTGCACTTGCCTCCATCACTTTGAAACCTTCCTTTTATTCATGCCTCTTAGCTGGTTTGCAGTGTTGAAAAACCGTGGCCTAGATTTGGAACAATCTTAAAGGCTGAAATTGGCTCACTTCTGAGTCCAATATATCATGGAATTATACTGAAATATCTATTTACATCTATGAGGTACTCTACAGATTCCCAGCTTTCTTTACACATTATGGAGAGAGCATACACTATGAATTTTTATAGGACTTACATAGATTTACATAAGTTTTTTGAAGAGTATTCTAACTGCTCTTTGACCTGGCTGCAAGACAAGGTCAAACTGAGAGGTTTTTAAAGATATTAAAGTTTTAAAATATAGATGGCAGACACCATATCAGTGTTAAGAAAATCACTCAATTTTGCTACCACCTCTAAAAGGATATCAGATTTCATCAATACTCCTCAAAGTTACCTAAATTTTAAGCAGGCAACTGCTTAAAATGAATGTCAATTCTTTGCTGGTACAAGGTGCTTTACTGAATCACATTTTTTTCTGTTGTAGAAGTCGTGGATTAATTAACATTTTAAATGACAAAAAATTATTTGTGTGATGTCATTATAACAAGCTAATGAAATCAAATCATTAAAATACCAGCAGCAGTATCTCTTCATATTTTAGCAAACAAAAAGGAAAGTTGAGAATCATTTTACTCTGTAAAGCAAAACTTACATTGTGATTTTCATGGGCTGACTCAAAGATTTTGGGCTGTCATTAAGAATCTGCTGGTAATACTGCTTATTATGGTACATATACACACAAAAAAATCATATCACAGTTAAAAATTAATAAGTGATAATCAGCAAATATTGTGATCAGAACATTCAATGGGGACTTGAAATATATTCTTTCGATCACCAGACATACAATTTGTGAAATCCTAAGACGGAATCTAAGTGGAGCCAGTTCTCACATTCCATGGAAGAGATTTTGCCCTCCCCATTCTCCTGCTGTCTTATGTAGTTTTAGCACTGGCTTTGAACAGCCTAAAGGCTATTAGCACGTGCTGTGTTGTTATTGGAAAAGTCTAAAAGCAGAGCCAAGAAGTAGCAATATTCAGCTTTTTTCCTCTTTTCCTAAGGGATTGTTATGGTAATAGTAAGTGATTTGGGTAATTCACTCTAAGCTATTTAAAACTGTGTTTCTAGTATGGAGCATTTATTTAGACAGTTTCCAAAGCAGAGATTCAGAAGCTTCTTTACAAGGTAATTCTTTCCAGTGATCTCAGGTGCATTGATGGTGGGTGTCATTGTGCTAGACTGGGACACCATCTGCTAAACTTCCTCCACTCCAAATATCAAAGTATTAACCTGGTCTTACAGTGGCTGCTATCCTAGAAAAATCTCGGCTGGCCTCTGACACCTCCCATGTGGGTGAGTCTGCAAGCAGACTTAGATACATTATGGCAGGAGAAAAAATTCAGTCTCAGCTAATTAGTATCCAACAGCTATTCAGGTGGTAGGGGAGGAATTGCAAAGGGCAGAAGCAGAAATACAAAAGAATTCAGTTAATGTAGAAGTCTGTTTCCTTCACAGTGTCAATATCATCTGGACATTGTTTTTCTGGCATGTCATGGAAAGAAAGAAAACTCCATCGGCCTCCAAAGGTCAGTGAGTCCTGTCCAAGTGTTCAAGACAGGAACCTGTTTACTAGGAAAGGATTCAGCAATTGCTTGACTACTCTGTTAGCACATTTTTCAAGGAAAAAAATCAAGTCATACCCAGATCTCATCCAGCAAACTTTGACTATCATGCTCCTGTAGGGCAACACTACTTCCCCAAAAACACAGCTGGGGTAAAGACCTTGCTGGGGTTTTAATGTAAATATTTATTAGGGTGGTATTCTGCTTCTTGATATAGATTTGATTCTTGGTTTTCTTTATCCCTGGGAACTGAAATCATTAGTTTAGACTTAACTCAGGCTTTGAGATACTACACGATGATGAAAACTCTCAGCCCTAAGATCTGGTTAAAGAGCACATATATTGCTTCATTTTACCACAGAGTTTTAATTCTATAGTGTCTGATAAAAGTGACTTTCTAATCAAATTGTCTTGGCAGCCATTCTGTGACAGACCTGTTACACTTAATTCATGTTTCTTTCCCTTACATGCTGGAAAACATACTCAAATATGTTTTTTAGAATAAACTTGAGTTTCTGGTACCAGAAGGCTCCCTTACTAAACAGAAAATTTTGTACCAGCCTTCTTAAAGTCAATCAAGTGCTGCCTTAAGTCCAATAAGGAGTAGATTTATTGAAAGTGACTTGTGCAGTCAATATGTGGAATGAAAAAGCTGGTTTCATCTCATCCAATTTTTACATTACTCTTCATTTTCCCAGGGAACTACAGAGCTGAAACACTTTTCAATAAGACACTTTCTTATAAAATGATCTGTTTTGTGTGTCTGTCACTGAGAAGGAATACATTTTCACTGCTTTGGTATCAGAATATGCATCCTTCATTTTGTCTTAACTCTGCCACTGAAACCCCAATGATCAAAGTAATTTCAGAAGGTACTGTCTATTGTGAGAGCCATCTCATTCACAAGTGAGGGATGAGCTCTTTTTCTCCACTAAGAGAGCAACAATAATTTCCATGCCTCTTCTGTCTACTCAAATAATATTGTGCCCTTCATGTCCTCCTTCAATTTTTGTAACTGTTGTAGTTTTATGACTTTTGGAGACCTTGTTTATAATAATTTCATATTTTGATGCCAGCAGCCCCAGGACAATCACAATCTGCTTCTTCTGTTTTCATCTACTTTGATTAATTTGGTTGCACACGATCCTGACTTCTGGAAGGAAACTCTGCAAAATATATATTTTACTATGTGAAGTGGGTGCAACACATTAGAAATAACAATAAACTATGCTGAAAACAATATTTATTTAGCACTGTATCAACTGTTTTGATACTATTCATCAAAACAAATAGAACTGCCTTTTGATATTCTTCACATTTATCTTCTGTATACAGCATTCAGCCATTTGTAGTTAGATGTGTAAAGGAGAAGCAAGTATTTAGTAAATTTAGTTATAGATATTTGCTATCCTACAGGCAGGCATACTCATGGATAACTTAAAAACGTGGACAACTTCATTAAGTCTTGAGCTTCCTAATTCTGAACTAATGAAACTTACCTTGCTCAAGATGGCAGCTGAAGCAGGCAGGATGCTGAGCAAATAGTGTGTTAAACAGCAGAGAGAAGAAGAAACACTGGAGACTGATATCTGAATTTCTGCTCTTTGGGCTGAGAGTGGGAAAGGGAGCAGATAGCCATCTCCAGCCCCTTGGGCTCTGCATCACCTTTCTTTTCCCCTACAAAAAAATAGTTAGCCATCTTTGAAATTTTTTTTAAATGTAGCCATTAGAGAGGGCATCTGTGCTACTACTCCCCCCTAGTGTCAATCTGAGTAGTTAAGTTGTCCTTAATCTGCTGGGAACATGGTGAACTGCATGTCAGAGTTTCCTACTAAGGTGATCTCCAACCCTTGTTGAAATAGCTCAGTCGTGTTCAAAATATTTTCAAGATGCATAAAGCGGCTGGTTATATTCACCAAGGAATATTTTTCTCCTTTAATGCCAAGGGTCTCTAAGATCTCTATGAGTAAATTTTTACATGCCTTAAATGGCCATGTAGAGAAGACAATCTATATTTCTATCAGCAAATGTCATCTGTACATAGTATTGGAATGCTTGTATTACATCTCACTTGTTGTCTAAAAAATGTGTTTTGTATTTTAAATTCCTTGTTGCATCTTGTGTTCTACAGCATCTAAAGAGGCCTAAAGTGCTATCCTGTGAAGTGCAAAAAATGAAGACATCTACAAATATAAATATTTTCATAGTAAGAAGCATGCGATTGCAATCTTGAAGGATGTGCAAGGGTAGTACTAATAAATAGAATGTATTTAAGGAAATAAGCGTCACTAAAACTGTCTCTGTAAGAAGAGAACTGGCTGTGCAAATTTGTTGGTTGACAAAGGGTTTCTAAATTGTTTTAAAACAAAGCCATTTTTTCCTCACCTTCTAGACCTGTGCATTCAACACACAGAGTAAAGACTCCTGATCATTTAGCAGCCACCTTGACAGCCTGTTTCCTTCTCCTCTGCTATAATGAATTTACCTCACTGCAAAGTTAAGAGTTGGAGATGGCAGAACCAAAAATAAGGCAATTCAGAAATTATCTATCATTGTTATTTACATTCATATGTAAAATATTCTTATGATAATGATCAAGATGTCTACATTTTTTACCATGTTTCCTTGACAGTACAAGCATCCAAACACCAGAGCTAGGAGTGCTTGTGTGATCATTCCACAAGCACTAATTTTGAATCTAGCTTTTTCCAGTATTTCATGATCTTTCCTCTTTCCTGTACAGCACTCTGTCACATAGTATTTTATGTGAAGAAGAATAAAAAAAAAGTAAAAGGGTAAAATTACCCCTTCTCACTCACTTAACTTTAGTTAGAAACTTTTTTTTTCTCTTTGACAGTTTTAATGAGGTTCTCTTTTGTAAGACATGATACTGCAACTGCTGCTGTCTAAGCTATGACTGTCCATTATCTTCATTACCTTTAAAACGTTTGGCTCCAAAGAAAAATAACAAATCAGAATATACATAGAGATAACATTTAGAAGTGATGAACTGCCTTTTTGGTTTTTTTAAGGTCAATTTCTGGTAACACATTTTGAGGTATTGTTGGATCTAAAATCCCATGTGCTGTATTTCACCTCTCTTCTTATCTTTTCCTGAACATATCTTTTCCTCTTCATATCTTTTCCTTTTCCTTTTTTTCTGAGTGAGGGTGATTCAAGAATTATTTTTTCTACCCTAGACTAAGTAGCAGTGTTACAGCTAATTTTTAAAAAATCAGATGCCATAACCTAATAGATAATTTCTACAATATCAAAAAACATCAGTCCTTGGGCCAGTTCAAGTACAACTTGCATGCAATGTATTTAAATAAAATGACATGATCTGTTTTGTTACTATTTTTCAACTGAGATGCTGTTGGATGAAAAAAGATATTAACTATTTTTATTCAAGATAAGAGTCTACTACCTTATATTCTTGGTAGAGTTTCATTTTATCCCTCAGGTAGCAACTGTTATGTTGTAAACTACATAAAATGACTGTTGTCAAAGAGTTGCTTAAAGAATATAGAGATGAATATTTTTAAATACCTACTGAAAACAAATATTGTGTCATCTGCAAATGCCCTTCTGGGTTTGCACTAACTGAATCTAGATCTTCACAGAAAACATATAAACTTTATTTTTCATTGGTATTTACTATTTATGAAATTTGGAAAGAAAATATAACTAATCCAAATTTTCACAGCTGAAAAATACCTTGTTAGTAACTGAAGGCTCTCCATAGCCTGTAAATGGTGTCTAAGAATCTATCTGATGTATAAATACATTATCATAGATATATATATATATATTTCATAGGTGTATATATATTTTGCTATATAAATATAAAATGTATATACCTATGAAAGAAATATCTCTGTGTGAGTGTTTGTGTATGTATGTATGTATATGTATACACAACATAAAAAGTTTGAGCACCTCTGAGTCTACCTTTGGGTATTTTTCCTGTTATAGGAACAGTTATCTTCCTCTAGTAAGTTAGTGGCTTTGTTGGCTGGCAAATGAGGAGGACAGCAAAGAGTCCTACTCCTCCAAAATTAAAACCTTCTAGCTCTAAATTTATTTTACTGTTTCCCCACACCCAGCTCTCAAAAAATGCAATACTACTACTACTACTGTTGGTAAAATAAGGAAATAAATAAGTTTAAAAAAGATAGAGAAAAAAGGTATTTTTCATGAGTTTTTGAAATTTCCCTAAAGATAATATTGTCAAACCCATTTGTTGTCTTTGACATATTAGATGACTCAGCAGGAGTATCACTTCTACGTGTCCTACCTACCAGGAATAGAAAATAGATAACCCAGTACCACAAGTTCTCAACACAATTACAGATGTGAAAACCAGAAGGGGTACCTTACCCCTAAAATTCTTCCATGGTATTTAAAAATTACACCATGCCATGCAGTGCATGCCATGCTGCACACCCATTAGCTACAAGAGAAAAGCAGAATATGCAAGGGAGATGTTACTTCAAGCCTCATATTTACAGTGATGATAGTGTTCAGCTCTGCACTAGTTATCAGTGGCTTCCAATAGAAAATCACTAAGTAATTGGATGCCTATAAAAATTTTAAATGGTGGCAAGTGAATCAAATTTCAGCCTGGGAAACAAGAAGTTAATGAGAATTTAGGACAATTAGGCACTTTTAGCTTCTGAGACAAATTAATTTTATTCTATACTACTTAGGGGAGTTTACTAAAACACATCACAGTGGTTGTCACTAAGGTCTTGTAAAAGATGAGTTACCAGCTAAAGAAAGCATTTCGTAACATTGTCTTTAATGAAGGGACTACAGCAAGCTGTATATCAGCATAAGTTTGTACATAAGAAAAACCTGCTAAGGCAGAGATATGGGTTGACTTTTCCTGATGCCCACCAAGCACTCTATCACTGCCCCTTCTCAACTGCACAGGGATGAGAAAATATAGCAAAATTGTCATGGGTCAAGATAAAAACAGGGAGAGATCCCTCACCAATTACTGAACAGAGCAAGGGGTGAGGGCACTGTGAGTGACAGGCTTCTCCAGGACACATCCACCTGCTTGTGTGTGGGTTCCTTCACAGGTTGCAGGGGGATCTCTGCTTCCCTGTAGACCATCATGATCTTCAGGGTCACAGCTGCCTTACTATGGTCTTCACCAGTGTTTGCAGGGGAATCTCACCTCCAGTGCCTGGAGCACCTCCCACCCCTCCTTCTTCACTGACCTTGATGGCTACAAGGCAGTTGCTTTCCCATATTCTCACTTGTCCCCTGGACGCTTTTTTGCAGCTGTTTGTACTTCTTAAATGTGTTGTCACAGAGGCACTGCCACCACTGGGTCAACTTTGGCCAGCAGTGGGTCTGTCTGAAGCTGGCTGGCACTGTTTTCATCTTACTTCAAAAGAACCTCTGACATCTTCTATCAGAAGTTCCGCTGTGTTGACTCCCTGATACCAAAACTGTGTAGGCACACATAAGACAGAAGAAAATTAAGAATCGAAACATAGGAATGAGTTTATGTAAAATTTGAAATGTTCATAAAAAAAAATTGTGTTGTTGTATTATGTCATATTCAACTAAACAAAAGGTCTTTTGACGGACAAAATTTAGTATGAGTTTTACATCTTTTTTTAGTAGTTTTGTTTTGTTTTGTTTTGTTTTGTTTTGTTTTTTTAATGAAGAACCCTCTAGATGAACTTGCCCTAGGATAGACACAAGAATTAAATACCAACATACTTCCACAAATGGTTATTACATCTACTTGGAAGAAGCTAAGTTGGTAAAGAGGCTTAAAATTAAGAACTGTTTTTAATAAATTTGAGAAATTCTCTAAGAAATAAATTGGGTGAGGACAAGCTTTTTTTTATAATGATAAACGCATATCAAGGAGTTTCCAGAAAGATTGGGGGAAAAAAGACTGTAAGAGTTTTGCAAAAAGCTATATGGAAAATATAAAAGAGTAAATCATCAATGTAGATCATGTTTCAGGGGAAAGGGAAAAAACAAGCCTCACACAAACCCAGCCACAATAGATTGTGTGTATTAAGGGGAAACATATCTGCAGTATGAATAACATAATCTAATTAAAGAAAAATCTCCTGTTTAAAAGGTTCTGCCCTCTAACAATACATGTGGTAGTGAAGGCAATACAGTGAAGAGAAATGAGAATGATCAGAGGATTGCAAGAAACCATATGAGGTTAAAAATAATGGATTTGGTCTTCAAGACTATAGTGAATATCAACTTTCAAAGAAATAACTTCAGATTTCCTTAGCTTGACACTAACAAAAAATGATCTTTTAAGATCTTCTGCAATGCAAATTGGTCTGATGCTAAGACAAGCCTAATTTCCATCTGCTGCTGCTGACAAATGTCAAGACCTTTAATAGAATGCAGTTATGAATAAAGAAAATTTGTTTGAAGAAAGAAATAATTTTAATTGGAAAAAGAAATTGCTTTGAAGAACTAACTGTGACATTTCCTTCACTTTTTAGGGTAAGTAAATAGTCCTTACAAGATCCAAGTGACCCAAAGCATTGGATTCTTATTTGAGTCCTCTTTAAGAACAGTTAAATGAAAAGCCTCCTTGTTTTAATTTCCATGATATTTTTCTGTTTTCAGTTTGCTGGGAAGCTTTAATCTTTCTCCTGTGCAGAGACTCCTGCCACGGCTGGGGTAGATGGTAGGTCAGTGCCTCTGAGTCTCTGTGCCAGGGTTAGGCACATATTCCAGCTGGTATAGATGGATGTATTGAATTTGAATTTTGAATCTATGACCTTCTCCATTTCCAGCAATCATAAATGTATCAAGCTTTATCCCCTTCAATTGAGATCAGCTTTCTTCACCAATACAAGGCCCAATTTTGAAATTAATTAATAGATGATTCTGGCTAATTTAGGATGAATCTCTGTCTTCTAAACTACTTCAAAAGGTGCATTTTTTTTCCCCTCTGGGACAGTAGAGGTCACTGAGCCAGAATGATGCATATAACAGATGAAGGTGGAAGATTTTCCGAGAAAGTTACACATAAGATTGGGAAAAAGACTCTAATAGTCAGGAAAGTTCATCTAAATCATTTATACGTAACTAGGAGCATGTCTTCTCTTCTGTTTCCTCCTCAGATTCCCTGCCATAACTAAGGATATTTAGTAACAGAGGAAAGTGAGGGGCAGGTGTGGCTATGGAGAAAGTTTATTTCTTGTATGAAATTCTCATGTAAAGGACAATCAGTTGACCAGCAGACACATCGTTAGATGGAGTTCCCTTTGTTTCTTAAAGCTTGCAGCAAGTGCTAGGCTCAGGAACTCTGATGAACTGGAGTATAATCTCCACACATTTGCTGTGTTTGTGTCCACACGTTTTTAGTCCTTCATTTAGCAGCATGATCCACTGTATGAAGTACATGTGTAACAGGGATAAAAGAACAGGCACTTTGGCAAATTGAATTCACAGCCAGTAAAAGAAAGGAAGGGAGCAATAAATTGTGTATTCCATTCATATTCCTTGTATGTCATACCAAATGTAAAGGAAAACAATTAATTAACTCTCACAATTGTCTTTAGCTGACAACATGCATTGTGCAAAAAATAATGCTCTTCATTATGTGATTGCAGTCATTCACCTTCCTTCCTGCCCCTACTACTGCAAAGCAGGAATAGCAAATTAAACCCGCTGTGCATATTTTATTTTTTCTGTAGTATTGACTATAGACTCAGTAAATGAGGTTTTCCTCAGGCATAAAATATGTCCTCATTGTCAAGAAAATTCCACAGACACCAGAGGTTTATATCCGAAAAGGAGACAGAGTCCTGTAATTTTATTTGAATAGAGGGAGAGAGTCCACTGGGGCAGGGTCTTCTCTGTTGAGGTTTTGGGATGCAGTCCCCTTTTATCCTGAACTCCCAGCCACATGTTGCCCTCTTCCTTTCTCCACTGGCTGAGGTACTAGGAAGGTACAGCCTTCCCAAACTGCCTACCACATATTCTTGCCTTGAACCTGTCATTTCACCCCAAAGTTCAGAAGTTCAGGTTTGTGCAGACCCTTGTCTTTTCCAGGAGCCAAGCTGTCTGGGTTCTGTAAGGAATCTGCTGCCCAAAGTCAGCAGAGACATTAAAAGCCACTTCAAAAATGTTAATACTCGTACCTTCACCCATCGAGTTGTTTGTAAAGACATTAGCACAGATCTTCCCTCTCATCACTATTTTGAAGAAACTGGGTAAAGTTGGGGTTATTCCATAGCAACTGAGAGCAGAGTTAGTTTTTTGTCTTTCCAATCCTTAAAAATAATATCCCAAGGGGGATCAAATTTATGACAATAGAGTGGCAGTCATGACAGTCTGCCTGCTTTTCTGTTTGTTTGTGGTTCTGAGTCATCGCTCTGTAGACTCTTCAAGTCCAGTGGGATAGAAAGAATATGCTTTAATGGTTTCTTTCTCTCTGCAACCCAACATTTTAAGAGAAAGTCTAAGACTAATTTGAAAAAGTTTTCAAGCTAACTGAATCAGCTGACCTTCACTTTTAAACATGGCATGTGTAAGCATTGTACTTGGTGAAACGAATAAGTAAACCCATTTATTTTTATCTTTTAAAAATATTTATCAAAAACCATGGATTTACCAAAATGTTTATTGAGAAAAATTCTATAAACTGGATGTTGATACTGTGTGAGGGAAGAGTATCTAAAGCTAAAGTAATTATATTCTGTTTCCACAGTTCATTCAGCATATACTGGTTACTTCCAGCAGGGAAAGGTTCACAGTTAATTTTGCTTAACGCTGCAAGCATTCATCTCATTGGGGCAATATCCCCATTTCTGGAAACTGGTTACGGTGATTGCCCTACCTTTCTTAAGTCCTTTTCTGACATTTCAGGATAGGTTTAATACGGGAGCAGTTAATGCACTGCTGACCGAAATTAGATTAGGAGTCTGCATGAGAAGAGGTTTGGGTAGAAGCTTGATCGGAAGAGGATTAAAAATGGTCAGCTTTTACAGGAAAAGCCTATGTTGTCCATTTCTGATGTTGTTATATAAGAAGAGTAAATCACTTCTTTCTGATTCGTAATTTCTGTAGTCAAGCCACAGGGAGGTAACAGGTTACAGCGCTAAAGACGTTCATTTTGGGGTATAACATATGAGCCACTAGCTTCATGATGGAAACTCAGAAATTTGTCCGTAAAGGTTAAATATCTCCAGTGTGTCTACACCTCTATCACATTTTGTTTGCTCCAAATTTCCCACTGTATTCATATGTTGCAACCTAGCTGTCCCAGAAGTCCCACAGTATGAAACTGTGAGTGACCAGCACACATATTTGAGCATTGCAACAACAATACTCCTTTACTGGTGTTTTGGTCCATGCCAGGCAGCACTGTAGACTGTTTTCGAGGACAATATGGGTCAGATGCCATTCCCACTACAATGTGTAAATGACATCACACTAATGTGGATGGAGGAAGGATTTTAATGACATTGCAACTGTAATAGATAATGCTATTAGTGTGTATGGGGGACAGCTCAAACTATCCCCATAACCCTTCCTCAGTTTAATGTCAGAGATTTTATCCAGATACAGCTCTGGGCAAACTAACATACAGATCACATGGCTGAACAGGAGATTTGAAAACAAAATAGGAAGATATTTGACAGTGTGAAAGCAACCCAGAAGGATATTTGTGCTTAGAATGATGTTCACTGCTCATACTGGGCACACTCAGACATGTAATAAAGAGGGTATTGAAAGGCTGATCAAATGAATCTCTAAAAGACCAGACTGACATGCTAATAGCATTTTTAGGGACTGTAGCACCAAATTTTTTGTTAAAGGTGCATACTTGGCATATACATCTCTAGAATACTTAGGAAATGAGAGTGAGGCCAGAATGAAAATCTAACTGTGATTCAGGCAGTAGTTGCTGTTCATAATAAAAAACACTCTGAGCACTTATGATGACAGCCATATAAATTATTTACCTCCAGAAATTAAGTTTTCAATCATTCCAATCATTATGATTGCTAAATTAGAAGCTGTTTCCTGACACAATTATTCCTCATTTTAAGTGTAATTACCTGAGAACCCTATGTAATCCAAAAGAATTTGAACAATTTTCTATGTTATTTAAGGGACTTAAAATCCCCCTTTAAGATAAAACTCTCTAACTATACTAGGGTATTAATAGAGTCCATATTCTAACCCTTTCTGTTATTTGCACATCTTCATAAAGAAAATCAAGGCTGACTAGGACAAGAGAAGGTTTTCTTCTAGCCTAGTAAGAAACTACTTATAAAAAAAAAGAACATTGTCTCTTCTCTGCACTTTCAGACGTCATCTGTACTTTGCTCAATGGCAATTTATCTTAAAATATGCTATGGTGAATAAAACCACTGTAATGAACCTGTATTAAGGTTTCTCAGATAATTCTGACAGGCTCATTTCTAGATTGTGGCCTAGTTTATGTAGGAATGTAAGACTAATGTTTCCTTTAGCCAGGAGAGTAGCAGATCTAGACATGACTGGAAATGCAGATCTAGGCACACAGACAAAGTACGATACCTTAGGTTCATGAGTCTCTTTATGACCTGCAGGTCATTTATGGATAAATCTCTGTTAATGAGGTAATCTCAATACTTGCACCAGATGTGTTTCTATAAGAAATTATCCTATACAAAGAAGTCCTAGCATGATATTTATCTTTACTTATAGATACTCTTATTTTATAAGTACTATATATTTGCTTATCTGTGTTGTCACAACACTAAGCAGTACCACTCTGTTATGGAATTTTTGCTGTTTATGTATCTCAGAGCTGGAGAAACTTTAATTAAGAACATACCTAAATTCTTGAGAAAAAAAAATGAAATCTGTGTAGTATACATACCTTTGAATTCCATATTGAATTTTCTCAATACATAAAATATTTAACACACAGAAAAACACTAAAAGAAAGTGAAAGAACTGAATGGACATGAGAGTTGCTACCTAGACAGAAAATTGGAATTCAAATCATGCTTTTCTCCAAATTCATAAGAAACAGTTAAACATGGTAATTTTTTTTCTTTTTCCTATTTGCAACAATGACATATCTGTACATATGACCAAAAGCAGAAAAGAATAATATTTTCTGATGCCTCCTTAGCTGACAGCACAGCACCTTCTCTCTGTTTCATTACTGAGAGTGGCTGTGTTCCAAGTAGGTGCTGCACACACGGTATTTCAACCAAAAGTATATGAAGCTCAATTATGATTTATTACCAAAAACTAACTAAGAAATGCTTAATGCACACAAGTTTGGAATACAATGGAAATTCCAATAGGCAGATAATATAAATCATGTTTTAGAAACAAAAACTGATTGACTGATACTGGCATCATAATCAGGGGAAATGTTTGTTAGGGGGAAAAAATAAGCAGGCTTATGTTGTCCCTTTATAATTATATTGTTACCACAATGGGTTGCATTTTACAGCAGTCAGCTAAAGTCTATTGGATAAAGGATTGAAAGCTTTCATAATACAAATTTCCAGTTGAATGGTCTCTTGCTAATTAACTATTTCCACTCATAGGGCCATATTGAAATTCCATGTTTTCTACTACTTATTTTATAGATATTTTTTAATTTTTTACGTTTTCTTTTCTTTTTATTTATCCTTTTTTTATTTCTTTTCTCTTACTTCAGGAACTGAAGTATTATGTAATAGCAACAGAATTTGAGCACTATTCCCTAATTTTGCCAGTTTGTGCTGCAACAGAATGACTTATTTTCCTTTAAAAAGGTGGTAGTGGTAAGTGTTTCAAGTAAAGCATCATGGCAGCAATAAATACATGGATTATTTAACTGTTCTTACTGTTGTGCTGACAAAACAAAATCCACATCTACTGTGTGAAGTTTAGTTTCTAATTATGCATGGCTGCTTTATACAATGGAGTGGCAAAGATCAAAGCTCGAGTGATGAGAAACTCTTAGAAGTTTCATACACACCCCAAACGACAGCTAAAAGAGTTCAACCACTACTCATCTCGCTGTAAAAAAAGGGATTGATTTATTCTTTAATACTAGAAATACATAAGTCTTGAAGAATAATCTTAGCTGGTGAAAGGTTGTTCATGCATTTCCAGGATCACTAAGCTTCCATATAACTCAGAACCAAAGCAAGAACCATTCAAAACAGACATACAGACATGCAAAGCTGAAGGATGAAACAATATTTTGTTATTTTTTAGAAAAGGTTTGCATCTGCCATAAAAATGTATACTGTTTTTTAATAGCATTCTTTTTTTTAATTCAGCTGTTATGTGTTGGTGAAAAAGTGCTTCATTAGTCACCCCCATTATGATTTTTCAGGAAAAAGATTTTCATTTCACCTACCTTGTAGTTGAACTTTACATAAATTGTTGAAAATTACTCAGAGATGTCCCTGTCCCTCTTATAAGTGGTATAATAGGAGTTTAAGATGTGTCAATGAGACAGAAAACAGATGGTATTTTCTATAAATAATTCTGTCCTTCACAGTTGCGATTACTCCTGTGCTTCTTTACTTACAGTCTTTGTTCAAATGCTGCACTTTTCATCTCTGTACTTCGTTCAATCTGAGCAGCAACTGCTGCATCATTTCTTCTATGCCAGACGTGTGTCACATGAGGAGGCTCAAGCATGCAAAAACGTTTGCAGAAAATCTAAAAATTTTGTAGGGGACAATGCTTTGCAAGAATTTCTTTTATTTCACTTCTAACTTTTAATAAATACAACGTTTATAAGTATGTCAATGATTTGATACTGTCAGGAGAAGATGCTGCATGTGATTTGCTTCACAACACTAAAAGGTAAATCACTCGTATATAAAAAATGGGACTCTAGATGTCAAATTTCAGTCTGATGAGTGCAGAATAGATTATTATCCCATCTGTATAGGAGTTCAAGCTAGACTTCAACTACACCCACCAAAAAAATCTTACTTATGTTCTTATAATATTAAGCAAATCACCTGTATCTTGATTTATTCAAAGGATTTTGTTCATGTATTTGAAGTGCTGTGTAAAATGTGGGGCTTTTCATTTCAGGAATCCAACAAAAGGCTGAGAAAGGTTGTCACAAGTGATAGTATGATACTTTTTTCCCTTTTTATGGCTTTATGGAATCCAGGCTACTTTACACTAACTTTAGACCTCAAAAGAGGTTCATTTAGTGAAGCTGAATGCTAAGCAGTTAGAAAATGAATCTTGCTTATTTTAATGAAGTCGTCCAAAACTCAGATTCCCCAGGCAATTTACAAAATGTAAGCATGCTTTGTTTCCATCAGCCTCTCCTCAGTGTTCCTCTTCTGTCTGTGTTATTGTTACCATAGAGACTGGAGTAACAACAGCACACGGGGTTTGAATATACAAGAATCACTCCTTTCTTGCCAAGTAAACTTCTATAATTTGCGCATCCCTATTTTACCTCTCAAGCTGCAGTCTTTCAAGCTCCTGTTTCATTCTTCCATTTTCTTTCCCCAGGTTTTTTCCAATAGGATGAAGAAAAACATTGTTACTGCAGTTTCTCTTCTCCGTACTACATTCATCTTTGACTCTTTCAGCTCAAACTACAATTTTCAGTGGGAATATACTAAGCCACATGGCTAAGCAATGACAGTAAGAAAACACGAAAGGGAAAGGGTGGGACAAGAGGAA
>VZTJ01003177.1:0-75261 GCA_013397795.1 Orthonyx spaldingii
GCACCCTCCCAGTTTACTACAAGTGGCGCCCAACCACGTGGGACTTTTTCTGCTGAAGTCCCCTGGAAAGCGTCTCCAGTTGACCACAGCAGCTGGATCAGAAAGTCGCTTCGGTGCTGCCACGTCCCTGGAGAGAACTCCTGAGTTTTATCAGGAGGGATCTCAGGGGCAGCCGACAATCCTCCAGGGAGAGAGAGGACTGGCTGCTGGCTCTCGGACCTGCCTCGAGACTTCTGTTGAAGACCCTGGAGTGGTGAGTTTTTGAGATCGGGGTCTTTCCCTTCTGTCTTTTCTTTTTCTCCTTTTATCTCGGGTGCAGAGAGGGTGAGGATGGGCAAGAAATTGTCCAAGCCTCAGCAAGAACTTTATCTCCAAGTTGAGGGTGTCCTTGAGTGGGAGAATTTTAAGTTTTCTAAGAGGGATGTAAAATCTTTTGTTCATTGGCTTTTTAAGTTTCATCCGGAGATTTCTCCGGACATTGTTTTAACTTGGGAGTTTTGGGAGAAAGTTGGGAAAGGTTTATTTGTTTTGCAAGTAAAGGGGGATTTATCAGTCTCTAAATTTCTTCCTTTACTTTCTATAATTTCACAATGTGTTGGGGAAGCTGGGGAAAGTTCTGGGGACCCCGATTCTAAAAACCCTCCACCTTTTTCCTCACCCCATTTCCCTCATCCCTCTACCCTATCTCAGGGGGAATCGGGAGGGGACCCTGCTTTATGGTACAGGGCTGCCACCGTCTCCCTGCTCCCTCCGGATCCCTTCTGTCCCCTTTTCAGAGCGGCACTGGCCATGCCACTCTGGATACTGCCCAGAACCTTTTACCTCTACCCTCGTTCCCAGTTTTGTCTTGTTCTAACATTGACCAAGATGGTGCTGGCCGCATGGCATCGGCCATCTTGTCTTCTTCTTCCCCACCTGGTTTTCCCGCCCTTAATCCCCAAACCCAAAATGGCACCACCTTCCCTTCTCACAAAATGGCATCGGGGCTCCTTCCTCCCTAAGCCCCGCCCCTCCTGCGTCGGTAACTCCCCTTCCTCTTGCGGCCGTGGGTGTGTCTGCGTCGGGTCCCTCCCCTTCCGTTGGGACCTCCCCCCTTCCCTCAGGCCACACCCCTTCCTCTAGAGACTCTACCCCCTCGCGCCTTGACTCCGCCTGTGGGAATTTTCCCACCTCCGGTTCCCATGCCTCTGGAACTGGAAGGTGCCAGGCCAGAAACCGGAAGGAGGCCATCTTGGCTGCCTTCAACAACAAAAGGCAGGCCGGCCCAGCCCTCAGGAAACCCCAGGCAATAACACAAAGGCCTTCCTCCTCTGAGGAGGAGGATGACAGTGATTCCTCCACTACTAACACCAGATCGGGGGATCACTGGGCAGCCCTTAAAAAGCGGGCGGCCAAGGAGGGAGAGTGGGAATTGGTAAATAAAATTTCACCATTCGTGGCCCTGATCACCTAGGGGAGGAGGGGTGGGAACGCGCGATCTGACCCTATGCCTTACACCCAGCTTAAAGAACTATGCAAGGCCGCCAAAGAATATGGGAGAACCTCTCCCTATTTCAAGAATTTGGTTCAGGCCACCTTCTCCTCATTAGTCCTCATCCCCCATGATATTAAGAATATTTTGTCTCTCTCCCACGGAATACATCTTGTGGGAGAGGATGTGGAAGGAACAACTAAAGGGGATTTTACCTCGGTATAAGGACAATGATGGGGGCAATGTGCTAACGGTGGAGGACCTTTGTGGGGAGGGGGCCTTGGAAAAACCACAGGACCAAGCCAGATACCTCCCTGAGGATGTGCTGGCAGATATAAAAAGAGCTGCAGAGGCTGCTCTGCTGCATACCCCCGATGGTACTACCCCTGCGGCAACCTTTTCCGATATTAAACAGGCCGTCGATGAGTCTTTCATCAAATTCATAGATCGGCTCAAGGTCTCGGTAGAGAGATAAGTTGAGAATCCTGAGGCTAGAAAGGCCTTGTTGACAACATTGGCCAGGAATAATGCCAATGAGGACTGTAAAAGGGTTTTAAAAGGCCTGCCCTTAGAGCCTGAGCCGACATTCGATATGATGATTGAGGCCTGCACCAAGCTTACATCTGCTGGGACTCCATCTGTTATGGAGGTCGCAAAAAGGGTACTGGAAATTATGCAGGCTGCCAGGGAACCCCAAAGGTGTTTCCACTGTGGCAACCTAGGACACTTCGCAAAGAACTGTAGGAGGAGGGGTGCCACAGGAAGGGGACCGTCATCAAGGCACCCTGCAGGGGGACATTGCCTGACTTGCCACCAGCCATCGGGAAACGTGCAGCCGAGCGTGGGGCAGCACCACGCGATGACATCAAGTGTGCGGTCGACCCCGCCTGCTGCAGCCAATGCCCATTAGACCCACCAGACAGTATCCAATTCCTGGAGGGATACCCCCTTTTCAGCTTGTTGACTGTTGAACTGAACGATGAGACTGTTTACCCTGTTCCCACGGAGCAGTATGGGCCTTTAGATGGTCCCCATAACGTTATAATTATGGGGGATGCCATTAATGGGCCATCTGAACTTACTGTTATACCAACAATACAGACTATCCGCCCATTCCAGAACATCAGAGTTAATGTTCTGTGCAATTTCTTCCCCCTGGACTTTAGCTAAACAGACGCCGGTGGTGCTGTATTTTCTTTTACCTCCATCAATAGACTTCTCCAATTCCACCCAAGTCTTCTGGACTGAGGAGGTAAACCCCCGAAAACCCATCATCACCTGTACCTTGCGGTACAAGGGGGTTGAACTTTGCTTGCCAGGGATAGCGGACACTGGGGCAGATGTTACTGTCATCTCTCACGCCCGGTGGCCACGACATTGGGAGTTGGCCCCTACCACGGGCTACATCTCGGGAATTGGGGGTGCTGCGGTCTCCTGGCGCAGCAAGCGTAACATCTTGGTAGAGGGACCGGAGGGTCAGTTTGCCACCATTCCACCCTTTGTATTAAAAACAGGCAATACCTTGTGGGGCAGGGACCTGTTAGCTCAATGAGGCGCTAGGCTAGAGATCCCCCTTCCACCACGGGATTTCTAGCCAGGGCCATTGTAGAGCGCGTGGCCCCACAACTCACCTGGAAATCAGACCATCCGGTGTGGGTTGAACAATGGCCCCTCTCCTCGGAGAAGCTGTGCGCCTTGGAAGCCCTCGTGGAGGAGCAGTTGGCAAAGGTCATATAGTCCCAACCACCAGCCCTTGGAACTCCGCTGTCTTTGTTATTAAAAAACCGGGCAAGGACAGGTGGAGGCTCCTCCATGACCTCAGAAAGATCAACGAGGCCCTTGAGGATATGGGTCCCTTACAACCAAGCCTGCCCTCTGCCTCCATGCTGCCCAGGGACTGGAAGATAGCACTCATCGATATCAAGGACTGCTTCTTCAGCATCCCCCTTCACCCCCGAGACGCCCTGAGATTCGCTTTCTCCATCCCTTCTTCCAACCAGCAGGCGCCCCAGCGGCGATACCGCTGGCGAGTTCTTCCCCAAGGGATGAAGAACTCCCCTACCATCTGCCAGTGGTATGTCAGTTGTGTACTGTCACCCATTCAGCAGCGCCACCCAGAGGCCATTTTATTGTATTATATGGATGACATTTTAATTTGTACCGAGACTGACCAGAACCTGGAGACTACCCTGACTGAGATGATCGAAGCCCTCCAACAGGAAGACTTCAAGATCCAGACTGAGAAGGTGCAGCGGACCAGCCCGTGGGACTACTTGGGACTCTGGATTTGGGAGAGGAGCATCGTACCCCAGCAGCTCTCCATCAAGGACAACCCCAAGACCCTGCGTGATCTTCACCAGCTCTGCGGGTCGATCAACTGTGTTCGTCCACTGCTGGGGATTACGACAGAGGACCTTGCGCCGTTGTTCAACCTCCTTCGGGGCAGTAAGGACCTCAACTCTCCCCGTACCATCACTCCGGAGGCCCAGGAGTCCATTCGGAAGGTGGAAAAGGCCCTGTCATCGCGCCAAGCCCACTGGATCCACCCTACCCGGCCCTTCTCATTTATTGTATTGGGTAAGTTGCCCCGGTTCTATGGACTTGTCTCTCAGTGGGACGTGGCTTTGAGGGACCCACTCCTCATCATCGAGTGGGTCTTCCTGCAACATCAACCCTCTAAAACTATCACCCAACCGCAAGAGCTGATGGCTCAGCTGGTGGTCAGGGCCAGGACTCGCCTCCGCACCCTAGCAGGGTGTGACTTCACATGCATCTACCTGCCATTAGTCAGTGAGGATCTGGATGTTTTGCTCCAGACCTGCGAATGCCTCCAGTTCGCCCTCGATAGCTACATGGGCCAAATTTCAATTCATAAACCCAGTCACAAGCTATTTAATTTGGCCCCTAAATTTTTACAAAGTAGAACCCCTCTGAAAGCTTTGACAGTCTTTACCGACAGCTCCAGTGGGTCCCACAAATCAGTGGTCACCTGGAAAAACCCCAAGACGCAAAAGCGGGAGTCTGACGTCACAGATTGCTGAATTAGCTGCCGTTGTCAGAGCCTTCGAGAGGTTCAAAGAACCAATAAATCTGGTCACCGATTCGGCCTATATCACCGGTGTAGTTGCGAGGGCGGAACATTCATTTCTAAAGGAGGTGAGAAATCCAAATCTATATAAACTGCTCTTAAGGCTGGTTCACCTGCTCTCCCACCGAGAGCAGCAGTTCCATGTGCTGCATGTGAGATCACACACTGACCTTCCAGGCTTCATTGCGGAAGGGAATAGGAGGGTGGACGCGCTGGCCATGCCTGTGTCCAAGGCCAATTTACCTGATGTCCTGGCACAGGCTAAACTGAGTCACCAGTTTTTTCACCAGAATGTGCCGGCTCTGATGCGGATGTTTCAAATTTCGAGGGAACAGGCTAGGGCAGTGGTCGCTGTATGCCCCAACTGCCAGCAGCATCAGATACCATCCATGTCCACTGGGGTTAATCCCCGTGGACTTAACAGCTGTCAGTTGTGCAGACAGACATGACCCACTACCCTAGCTTTGGTAGGACCAAATATATCCACGTCTCCATTGACACTTTTTCGGGTGCTGTGTTTGCCTCGGCACATGCAGGGGAGAAAGCCAAGGATGTCATCAAGTACTTTCACCTCGCATTCGCCACCCTAGGGGTCCCGGAGCAAGTTAAAATGGACAACGGCCCTGCTTACACCTCCCAAAACCTTGCTGATTTTTTTAATCAGTGGGGAGTGAGGCACTTCACAGGCATACCCCACTCACCAACGGGCCAGGCCATGGTAGAGAGGGCCCACCAGAATATCAAAAGGGTCTTAGATCAGCAGCGGGGAGGGACAGAGCTTTATTCTCCCATTGAGAGGCTCTGTAAAGCTCTGTTTACCATTAATTTCCTAAATTGTTCCATGTCTGAGCCTACTCCCCCCATACTCTGGCACTTCTCCAATTCGGCCCGAGCAAAGCTCGAAGAGAAGCTGCCGGTGCTGATCAAAGACCCTGAGAGTCATCAGATAAAGGGTCCCTACCAACTGGTCACTTGGGGGAGGGGTTACGCCTGTGTGTCTACTGAGTCAGGTCTTAAGTGGATCCCCGGGAAATTTGTAAAACCCTATATACCATCTGCAAACATGGCTCCAGATAACGAAAAAATTACTAAGTCCACCACAGATTCCCCAAAAGACCAAACGGTGGCAGCATGGAGAAGGAGACGACGCCGCAGGAATAAGATGCCAAAAAAGACTGGATAAGTCACCCCCTGTCACCTTCCCCTGAGAGCATCCCCAATTCTAACCTCGTGTCCTTTGCCTACCTATTTCCCCTTAACCCTGACCCTATCCATCTTTATTTACTTATCTTTTATTTATCCCTTTTTGATTTTATTTAAAAAAAGGGTGGGGGAGAATACCTCTCCCATCAAGTTTATACTTGAAAATTTTCGTTTATTTATTCGTTTTCTTCAGCTAGAGGCCCACAGATATTCCCCGTTATGAGACTTCAGGGTTACTACCTAGTTGCCATCCTCTGGGTGGTGGGGATAGCGGTAGCAATGAACATCAGGAACTACAGTGGAGACACCCCCACCAATGATCAGAGGATGGAGAACCTTGAGAGGGAACCCCAACCTGAAGCACCCCCTATTGAGCTTAAGCCTGAAGAATCTGGGGGAATCAACTGCCCCCCGTACCTGAGGCTAGCCTTGTGGTTGCTTTTAGCTGCTTTTATTTTTCTCAGAGGTTTTGTAATAATTTTTAATATCTGGTTTCAAGGCCGTTGACCCCACCTGGACCATTGCCCGACCAAAGAGTAACAGCTTACTCCAGCCAAGCCGAAATGAGCACCACTTTCTGCCTCATCGCCCTCTGGATACTCTCAGCAACACCCCGAGTGAAGCCATGGATTGTGCCACAGCCACGAGAGAATGTTTGGGTCACCCTCGCTAAGTCCATCAACCAGAGTAACATTTGCCTGTCCATGGGAGGGGTGGATAATCATTTGGCCTCATGCCTGGTGGGGATCCCATTCAAGGAGAATGAGGGCCCTTTTAGGTCCCAGGATTATCCCTTCCTATAGGGGAGGAGATACCTGGTGGATGATTGGAACATCTGGCTGTCGGTGAACCTCACAGAGGCAAAGGAGGAACCCCAGGAATTACACCTACTGGGGTCCTCCAAGGCCGGCCAGTGTGTACGTTATCATTATACATCCCAGCAGCCTGGATCAATTTGACATCACCTGATCCAGTATATAATGCTGCACGCTGGTACCACCACACTAACCCCTACAAATACACCTACACAATAAAGCCTCTTACCTTGCCACGGAGTGTCTTCCTCCTTTGCGGGAATAGGGCCTGGGCTGGGACTCCCTCCCACATCCAGGGAGGTCCCTGCACCCTTGGCCAGCTTACTGTCCTCATGCCAAATTCCACCCTCATGAGAGAGTGGCAAATGCAGAATAAATCGGCTCGCCAAAAGAGACAAGTTGCACAATTCGATCCAAATTGTGATAGCCAAATTGTTAATTGGTCACACCTGAACAGGGCTGCCACCTCCCTGTTTCTACCTTGGGTTGCAGCTGCAAAGGCCCTCGGTGAGATATCTCACCTTTCGTACTAGCTCAGTCAGCAGGCCAACGCAATATCTGCAGCCCTGAGTCACCTCCTGAAGGATGGGGAAGTAACCAGGCACGCCACCTTACAAAACCGAGTGGCCATCGATTATCTGCTCCTCCTGCATGGACATGACTGCGAGGAATTCGACGGACTGTGTTGCTCCAATCTGACATCACACAGCGAGAGTATCCAAGAAAAAAATCAAGAAGCTGCAGGGCCTGGTGCAGGACATTAAAACGGAAAAATCTCCTGCTTGGCTGGAGAACTGGTTGGGACAACGGGGACTTTCGGGTTGAGTGGTCGGGCTTTTAAAAACCCTGTTGTGGATTGTTATTATTGTTTTCATAGTGTTATGCATGTTTAGTTGTCTGAAACGAATGATCCTAAGGTCTGTGGGAGAGGCCTTTCTAATTGAAAAGAAAGGGGGAGCTGTGGGGGCACGTAACCCTGCCCCTTATAATCATAAGAGGGTCCACTGGTGGGACAAGTACAACTTTGTTGACTCCCCTTAGCCTTATGGCGAGGAAAAGACCTCCCACAGTCCTTTGCAGTTCTGTAATGTTAATTTACCCAAATTCCTCTCTCCTGTTTGGCTGTTGCCGTCCTGCCCCTTAGTTCCTGGTTTACTCCCAGTTCACTCCCAGTTGCTAGAAGGCTCCTCTTTACTCGACACCCCATTGGATGTTGTCCTGTCAATTTTCCCCTGATCCCTGCCTGTTGGTTGTATTACCCATGTCCCGCCTTCACTCCGCTCCTCTGCCCTTTACCCATTGGTTGCTCTACCTTGCCCGCCCCCTGTATAAAAGCTGCTGTCACCCCTCTGCTCCCTGTCTTCGTACCTGGACCCCTTCGAGTGTCTTCCCTTCCTGTCGACCTCCCTCAATACAGTGGCATTCAGAATTCTGCACAAAGACCCTTCTTGTCCCTCTTTGATCGAGCCTCCGAGTGGATTGGGATTTAGCAGGCAGGTCCTTGCCGGGCAGGCAGCTTCCTAACTGGAGGCACTCTGGGAAGGTAGTAGCCGGTGGTGCTCCACTGACCACCAAAGGAGCACCCTCCCAGTTTACGACACTAGTGCACCAGCTGAAGGCCATCTCATACCCCCTTCAAGTTTATAAAGCGGACACCACTGTGTGCAAAACTTAATAAGTTTTCCTTTCGTCTTTAACCCACTACTGTCCACCACCTTTTTCCAGTTTGCCAAAATGCATCCCAGAGGGCTACTTCTAGGAATCTTCTTACTTTCATTTGCTCCCATACTGAAAATTTTTCTTTTCCCAACGCTTTTTATTTTATTCCAATTCTGAAGTTTTACCTTGGGGAAATATTCTGATACAAAAATATACTGAGCACACTCAACTTTAAGTATCTCTATTGGCTTTGATAAAGTTCCTGAAATTCCATTTTCTAGTAAATCAAAAAGCCTATTGCTCCCTCGCTTCTCTTGACCAGTTACTAACAAAACCCGTATAGCTATCTCGGTTGCCCTTTTCTCTTTCAAATAGCAAAAATAAGAAATTCTCTTTCTGGGTCTCTTCCACCAAAACACTTGCCCAACTCACAGCTCTTGGCAAACTGCACAGCAAAACACCATCCACGGACTGCAATCGCAGCCTTCCCTTGTACAGGGGAGCTCTCCTGGGAACTGGTTCTGGCTCCCTGCGCCTATTACTTCTAGGCATGTAACTTCACTGCAAAACCTGTTAGCTTTTTTTTAAAACCAAGTTTATAACACATGCACACACCACATTACTCAAGGGAGAGACCCTCCTTTTTATTTAAATCTAAAGAAATTTACACAGTACACTCAATTACATGCAACGTTCTAAACACTCTTTAAAGAAAAAAACGCCAGAACTTTCCGCTTCGCTGCTTTTCACCGCTTTTGGTGTCCCCCCCTTTCCACGCGTACAGCCGGGAGCGCTGGACTTCTTTTTTGCCAAGCTCGGTTTTAAACACTAACAATTTTGAGCTTATAAAACCCGCTGTGGGTCTCCCACGACTCTCAAGCGATTATTCCACTGGGATTTTTGAACTCTTTCCAAAACTCAGTTGTTTACGGCCGAAACAAAAGTACGAGCCGCAAAAGCAACCTGCGCGAATCTACTGTAATGGGGAAGCTAGCTTTTACATCCGAGCTGCTGTTTCGCTCGCGCGACCAACTAACACTCTGTGTAGTTGCTACCCCACAGAGTTAGCAACTTTAAAACTTCACAAACTGCTGACCAAATCCCTTTAAAACAAGCATCCACGATCAAAACCTTTTAAAATATGTCAGGGAAACCAAACCAAAAAGCACAGCCTAAAAACACAATCTCAGATCATGCTGCCAGTTGTCGGGAGTAGTTTTCAAACACTGTGGCACACAGACAAATTTAATAGCTTTTAGTCACACAATTATCGCTTTTGCTCAACAATATTTCAGTCGAAATCTCACCACTAATGTTTACACAGCCCAAAACTCATGCACGCCGTTTGATTTCTTTTCACAACCCACTATTCGAGCACGAACTTGCTTCCTGAGCTCATCCGCTCTTTTGAGCGGAGGTATCCTTCTGCCAGGCAAGCCTGAACTTTTAAAAACTTTTTAAACAAGTTTATTACTTGCTACAAACACTCACACACAACACAAACATTCACAAACTGAAACACACACACATACACGCAGCGTGCCGCCAATTCACAACTTAAACGCACGCCAAAATTTACAAAACAAAAGTCCGTTTTTTCTGACTCCTTCAGACATCCATATTTGCTCCAGCGACCCGTATGTACTCAGCGCATGCGCAAACCACACTCCACAACTTAAAATGGAGGACACCGGAGCCAGCGGCGATCTCACTGCCGCATCTCGACCCTTGCCGCCACGCACACCGCCACCCCACTCCCCTCCACAGGAGACAAAGCAACCACGCCAGACGCCCACACTCCCCTGCACGGGAGGTGCAAGCTCCAAACTTCGCTCTCCTCCACGAGAGTCAGACAGTGGGCCCCAATACACCTCCTCCTCTACGAAAGATGTTCACCCGCGGTTACCAACTCAACCTAGGCTTATGCTGTGCACAGGGCATCCCTCCGTGTCTTATCAGCTGCCTTCCTAAGGTACCTTTTTATCCCCTTTAAAACATGGGGTTTGTGGTTCCAGCAGGTCCTGGTCTTTCCCTGGGGTGTCAGGAGATCTCGGAAGCCCTCTCTTCCCAGAAAATTCCAGGTGGGCGCCCTCAGAGGGGTCCTCTGACACCTGGCCCCTCAGACAGAGAGCAGTCTCCTGCCTGGCTTGCCAGAATGAATCACCAAAATATGGGCATAGATCTAAAATCAACACCCAAATCAAATGGACAAGGATCCCCTAACAAAGTTAGAGGAGTATGTTTTATTACAGCCGGGCAACTGCAGTGGGATATTTCCCAAATCACAAAGCATTACAGGGTTTATATATCTGCAAGAGATTCAGTACAAATACATATTCATAGCGTTGACACCTCCCACTCCCCGCTTTGTATGGTAATTAGCTGAAAAGTCATTAAGCATGCGTAGTCAGTTCTTTAAAATGGGTCGGAGGTCTTATAAGTGGGGAGGGGTCATCAAAAGATGAGGTAATCCTCTTCTTTTTCACTTTGACCTTTTCCACTTTTGTGATTCTCAACAATGGATATGACCTAAGTAACCCCCTAATTCCTCCCCCTATTCTTTTAAAATGAATTTATAATTGAAAGATTTGTACCTGTCTACATTTTTTCAGATCTTTGTTAAGTACAAGCACAGCTGAACAAACACAGTAACAAGCAATCAATCCCTTAATTTCAAAACCATATCCTAGGCCTGACTCCCTAGTTATTTATTAATCCCTTTAATTGACCGCAGCTGGGCTTGCTTGTTCATTTGAACTAATTCCAATAAAGCTAACTCTCTAACTAAAATTCTAATGCTTCAATATCTGAAACTCTGTTTCATTCCCCACTTCTCTTTTCTAGTGAGTAAATTCTTTTACTTAATAGGCAAATTTTTTATTATCTAACAATGCTGTATGACTATCATCTTTTAAGATAAGGCTGTATGCTCTAGAAAGCGATGTTAGCCTAGCTATTTTTCGCAACATATTTTAATTCTAAGCAAAAATTACAACTCCCCTTCAGCTACCTTTCATGTGAAAGTCCCATGGAGGTAGCCTGTGGGGTTTGGGGTTCCACAGCTGGACCAGTTTGTGTAAGGGAGGATGGGTGTTCATTGCCTCTGACCAGAGGTTATGCCACGCACCTGAAACCTTCTCCCCCCCACCCTCGGTTGGGGGAGGAAGTCTGTGTAAACCTGCCTTCTGTGAGCTGTGGTCTTCCCCACCCTAAATCCAGGCAGAGGTGACTCTCAGCACGGATGTTGGACTTGATTCCCTTCTGGGTGCATTCCTTTCCCCCAGCCTTGTTTGCTTAGGGTCATTGAAAAAAAGGGTTTTCCCTTTATCTAATCTCAGTAGTTCGACTTACAGTCCAAAGTTCCAGTCAGGCATCTTCAGGGAGGCTTCTTTGACTGTAGCTTCTTTATAATGAACAAAACTTTATATCAATGTTTGAGGCATGAACTATTTTCAGTCTCTGATACGTGCCAGGAGAGAAGCACTTGCTGGCTTAGTCTTTCGATGCCCGAGGCTTTCCACACAGCACCACTATCTGGGCGACAAGAAGGGGTTATGCAGAACATGTTTTTTGTCCTGGCACAGTTCTCTGTGCGAGATGCAGCTGAAAAGCTTTCCGTTTCGATTCAGACAGCAGGAGAGGCAGAACACAGTAGTACCTCTGAACTAGAAAGCACACGGTCTGGGGCCTCTTCTTTCGACAGAAGCGGTGTGCAGGAGCGCTTTGCTGGCCGTACAGCGCTCTCTGCGAGAAGGACACACACGGCTGCTCTTTTGCCTGCGAGAGAATGAAAGCGTGACCTGTTTCAAAAGGCAAAGAACGAAGCCGCAGAGCACTGCGCTTGTGCGTGCAGGCTGCGAGAGGAATGTGGCTGCCACTCACTTGCCTGTGGGCTTCACATTAGCAGTCGGTAGGAGGAAGCTTGAAGGCAGCTACTTGTGCAGTTAGCTTTTAGTTTTGTCAACCAAATAGCTCAGAGCTTCACAAAGGGCTCTTGCTTCTGCTGTCCTCTGTGCCCGAGAGGATTTGAGCTGCTCAGAACAAGGCAAAAACTCTGCATATTTTGGGACACAAAGGGAACTCTTCCTATTTCATCTTGTAGAAATAACCATACAGCATCAAGAACTGGTACCCTCAAGACCCATTTGCTGTCATCTCCAGGAGGAGTTAATTAGCCTTAATTAGCCCTAATTAGCCCTTTTTCTCTCTGGATGAAAAGACCAGGAACTAGGATGAACCAAAATGATCACTTTTGGGGCCTGTTTGGCCAAGAAACATAATTTCTCTACATCACTTTTGTGCCTCTGTCTGGCAGGCACACTGAGAACAGAAGAGCTGTGGGACCAGAGAAGGACAAGGAAAACGGAACTTCTGCTTTGCTTTATACCTACATTGCACCTACTCCAGCTAGAGGTCCAAGGGAGACTGGGAAAGATTGGATCTTTTTCTCCCCAAAAGGAAGGGGGGCACTGTTTCTAGCATAAGCCAAAACCACACATTTACCACTTAAAAAAAAAAAGAAAAAGTAAAAGAAAAATAAGGAGTCAGGACTTCATGCCCAGCACAGCAGAGTTGTGTGGCTTCCCTTCCAAGTCCTTCCCAAGGCCATGCAGCTGCCCTGTGGGGACACCTCGTGGCTCAAGTGGCACTTTTGGTTAGCCTTAAGGGATCACCTCTTCATCGCACCACAACCTGTGCAAAGTATTTTAGCTGCCAATGTGACAGCCAGGAGGAGAGACACAAAGTTAAACTAGGAGGTAGGAATTACAGGGGGCAAATCTAGACCAACTCTTCTAATGATTTTTTTAGCATCTAGTGAAATTACAAGTGGCTGAGTTTGAACCCCCCACCCTTTCAGATGCCCTTAAGCAGCAGAGCTTGGCTGCTGTCCTCTCCTGCTGACCAGTGCAGGTGAGTCCATGAACACCCGCCCAGCCCCACAGAGGGCAGGGAATGGAGATGCTGGGGAGGTGCTGCCAGGACTTCAGTCAGGAGGTTTTGGTTTGTGACGACTGAGATCAAACACTTCACCAGATTTCTCTGTTACCAGCCTGGGCACTAACAAGAAAATTTACATCATGTCTAGTCTAACAGTGATGCAGCCAGACCGGAGTATAGTACACAAGGAGTTTGTATTAGTTACTTCTCTGTGCAAAATGCAGAGGAATGGCCTGGCACTTGTCAAGAAAAACGAACCTCATCTCCTGTGGTTTTGCAGAGAGAAATGGTAACCCTGTCTGGCTGCTCCCTGCTCCAGGTTTTTCCATTCAGCGGTATCAGCAAGCCCTAAACACACAGAGGTGACCTCTGGCTTGTCTCCTTCATCTCTCCTCAGGAAGGCAGAGCTCCTGGTTTTCACGAGAGGTAGATGTTTATCATGCCCTGCTCTGCCCCAGCACCAGGACACACCAAAGAGAAGTTACCAAACAGCACTTGGGTTTCTCGTAATGGTATTTTGCAACAAGGATTTATGCTTTTTCTCTTGAAAGCCCACACAAGTAGCACAGCTATCTTCACCTGGATTTAGCTTCTTCAGTTAGAAGTTAATGTGTCAGGATTACTGTCTTGTGGTTTACTTGCTGATGAAGAGATGTCTGAGTTTCCTGCTCCACTTGCCTCTCAGGCCAGTGTCACCTGGTGCATGGCCATCCCACCTGGCCATCCCACCTTCTCCAAAGTACTTGGAAAGGAAACTCTGACCATGCCCTGAACAGCATCCTCTAGTCAGGGCTTCTAACTCCTTTTGCAAATTTCTGCTACAAGAAGCTGAGGGGCAAAGACTGGTCATTTGGCTGCTGAGGGCCAGGATGCCTCTTGCAGAGCCAACAGGGGAATGAAGAGAGGGGCACTGGCAGGGGTAGTGTCAAGTGCATCCAAAGGTTATTCTCCTTGTCATGGAGACGCCACCTTTCATGTAGACATCTCAATGGCATGGAGAGAAGTGTCCACACTGGTGGGAATGTGGGTATTTTACCAAAACCTTCCCTCTCGTGTCCAAGAGTTTCCTGTGCCCCCACCGCTTGCAGAATGGCATTTGTTTGCTTTCTTGTGGACAGGTGTTTATTCTCCAGGCTCACAGGTTGAGAGGAAAAAGTTTTCCCAGTGTGACTCCCTCTCTACTAGCTCCATCTGGAGGCTCCAAGAAAACTTGCATTGTAAAATTGTTTTTATTTGTATTTATTTATTTTACTATTTCTTTAGGATTTAAGGTGGTCTTGGCATTGATGGTTATAACATTGATTTTTATTATGGTTAGCAGATTTGAAAAAAGAAAGCATCTGTGCAATTAGATTTTTAGCAATAAATTACTAAAGATTCTGTAAAACCAAAACAATGGGCTTATTTCTGGCTAAGCTGAAGACTGCATCTCTACCTGTTCACTTTTCTATTTACCTGCAGTTACAGTGTTTTATTTTAAGCAGCTGACTGCTCAGCCTCTCTTCTAATTCAGTAGCATTGATCATGCTACTATGCAAAGCTGCCACTTAAAGAGCTGTTAGAATGGGTTTTTAAAAAAACCCCATGGTATTTAAACTTAAAATACCTGCTCTTTAAGCTGCAAATAGTTATATTTCTGTAACTTGCTCTTTTATTACTACTGAGGTGCATATGTCCTCTAGGATTTGCTATTTGGAATTCAAAATGTGTCTATAAATGTAAAAAAGTCTTCAAACCATAGGAAATGAAATGGGGTGCAGAAGGAAGAAAAAAGGAAATAACTAATAAACTTATCCAGGACATCTTTTCTCTGTTTTGCAAATCCAGTGCTCTGAAAGCACTTGCTAGAGAAGTTCTCCTGCCTTCCCTTGAGGAAAGTGGGATTCAAACCCATTGATTTGATATGATGTGATGCCTTACAACTCCGCCCAGATGTGAAGTTCTGTGGTGAGGATCAGTATAATGTTGATTCAGGTTAATTTGTTAGATCTGGAGTTTCCAGCTTCACCTGAGTTACTATAAGAACGAGCAGGAATAGCTGTACTAGGAGAAGAATGATGACACGAGACAAACCTGGAATCAGTTTTTTGTTCATTTGGGGAAAAGCTTTATTTCTTCTCCCTCTCAAAAGAATTCTTGCTGGAAATGGAAAGTTGTCAAGAAAGCACAAAGAGATCAGATTAGCAGCCTGCCTTGTGCAGCCTTCAGGAGCACAAATGGAGGATTTGAGATGCAGGGATCTGGCACTCCATGACAAGGCATGCCAGTCAGGCTGAACACTTTCCAGCTGTTCCTGGAAGCCTTTCTGATGACACAGACTCAGTCAGGAGACCTAATGTTCTCAGCTGTTCCCTCTAGAAACCTTCCAGAAGTGGATTTGACAATTCCAGCCCTAATGTCCCCCAGGATTTGTTTCTCAAAGAATGCTTGTATGTACTCACTCAGGAACTGCTGCCTGAAGTCCTGACTTTTGTTCTCTTGGAGAAGAAATAAGCAAGTAAAGAATGGATGTAAAATCCTTTCCTGCACAGAAAGTCTGTATGTCCTGAAAATACCTCATCAGTAATTGAAGAGTAACTTCCCATACAAAGAATATCTACCATGTGGTAGTCTGTAAGTAGCAGGATGGTAAAGCATTTGCACAATGAGCAGATGAGAGGTTTCCTGTTACACTAGTTTATGACATGTGGAGGGAACAGAAACAGTGCTTAAAACTCAGCATGAGGAGTTAAATGTCAGTGTAACTATTACCTTGAGTTCGGTGTATCATGAGAGAGAGATACTCTATCAAGTACTGAGGTTAACTATGCAATTGTTCTGATACATTGTTAGAAGCATTACTTTCCAGGAACTGATCTGTCACCTGCTTTAAAACAGACATCAGACAACCCTGAAGAGTCAGATCCTCCAGATTTTCTTTTTTAAAGCTCCTTCCCTACATTGTGATGCTATGGTAGGTATGGCACAAAGCACACTGCACACCAGCAGCATTTATCATCCCTTATTTATGTTTGTTAGGCATAGATGTGCACTTTTTCCTCTACTTAGCCTTTTTATAACAAGTAACTGTGCACTGGAGCCATCTCCTGTAACATTCACTGCAAAACACCTTGATTTAAAATAAATTGTAGCATGGTAATTACTGCAATGAACTTCTTTGATCCCTGAGCTCATGCTGAAATGAGATTTTACTGACTTTGCATGGAACACCAGAAGGCAGTCAACACATTGGCAGTTTTCCTTCCCTCCCAAATTTCTGCAGAAGTGCCCCAAATGTCATGAAAAGACAAGTGTATGATATTTTCTCCTGACAAGTAAATTCTAAGGGGCTCAGAGGAATGAAAAAAAGTGAAAAAATACAACTGTGTATACTTCCTGTTTACTCCTAAGACTACAGAAATGCATAAATTCTTATAACAGCTGTTTCATAAGCATTCGTGACATTCACTCACGGTGCCCTGTCCCAGCTGTCCTGTGCTGCAGCACATTGCCATTTTCTGAAATGCTCCTCTCCCCTTTCACCTCTATGTATAAGTCTCTGCTGCATCATTGTCACTGTACTTAATAGGTATAGTAATATCCTGAGAAGAGACTTGTTTTTCTGGATAAGCTTACTGATGTTTGCTGATTTATTTTATATTCTGGCTGGTAAATCCTAAAAAAAAACCATTCAATTTGCTTGTAATTCAGTTTAACTTTTCCTTTTCTGGTCAAAGAAGTTCTGTTTTTCAAATCCTCATTTAATGGAAAACAAACCAAAAAAGAAAAATGAGATGACTCCAGATATGGCAGACTAAGATTTACTTTAGTACAAGGCAGAAACTTCTATTAGAACAGGACAGACCACAACTTAGGCAAAGGAAAACGCTTGTCATCATGAAAGCTTCTTAAAACTAGTTTACCTCAGTTTCCTAAAATAGGCTTTCAGGGTTTTTTTATCTTGTATTATCAAACTGTGTTAGTTACAGAACTCAAACATGCAACTATATTGCAACAGACTACTCTTAGCCATTATCTGATTAAGCAACTTTTAATATTTCTATTGACAAACATTGTAAGCATAACCACAGTGAACTGTATATACTTGAAGTCTGTCCAGTGATAGAATTGAGTCACTGAACTACTGGTTCAAGGAGAATTACTGGCATTCTAATTTCATTTTCAGTTGAGACAGAGGATGCTAAAATGATCACAGACTAGGACATGTTCCAGTAGTGCCAAGTTCTAATCAAAACTCAGATTGTGCGTTAGTAGCCAAGGCCGAGGCAAACAATTATCCTGTACCATACACAGAAAGCAACTAGTATTGAACAGACAAAAAGTTTGGTCAACAAACTAGTTTTACTTTTTCAATAGTATTTTTGCTAGTAACTCAAGAGGCACCACAGTACCAGTAAGCATATGAACTTTAAAATGCACAATGGGCACAGACAGTTGACTTGGATACAGTAGTAGTGTTTGGTAGCAGATCTACAGACGGCTTTTCGATTCTTCCACTCTTAGATGATTTTGTATTTCCTCCTGACCTAGTCATGCACTGGAGAGGAATTCCACAGCAGTCTCCTTCTCTTCAGCTAACTCCTTAGCAGTAAGATCCATCTTCTCACGAGAAAAATCATTAATAGGAAGACCCTCAACAAACTTCCAGGTCTTGTCCTGATTGAAAACAAACAAATAAAAAGCCATCCATGTAAGAACAGGCTTCATTCAGTCTGCATGAAAGAAACTTTGCAGCATAAGAACAAAGCTTACGGCCCTGAGAACCACATCAGGCAGCAGTCAATTTTATTTCAGATAAAGAATGCAACCAGCACCAGCTAGTCATGTCAGACTCTACTTAAGTGCTGATTGTCTACCAGCACTTAGCTGACAATCAAGTTAACTTACTTGGTTAATAAGATTCCTCTCTGTGAAAGACTGCTAAACCCCCACATCCCAGCAACTGCAGTCCCACACTGCTGTTAACAAGCTCACATGACAGTTTAATAGGTCTTGCAGAAGACACATGGATTTAAATACAGCCTAGTTACCTTGATCACAACAGGGAATGAATATAGCAAGTCTTCAGGAACACCATAAGAATTGCCATCAGAAATTACTCCCATCGAAACAAATTCCCCCTGAAACCAGAAAAGAGATAAATACGTTTTCACTGCTAGAGGCAAGCAAAGTTGTCATGATTTTCGATATCCTTTATCTCCTATAACACACCTTACTACTGAAAAGGACAGATTCTTTCCTCTGAACACACATACACTCAAGGTCAGCGAGGTGGGCACACAATCAAAGCATTAGGCAAATAAGCACTTACTCAAGAGCCACATCTTACCGCTGGAGTGCCAAACCAGATGTCCCTCACATGATCACAGATAGCTTTGGCAGCTGACATAGCACTGGACAGCTTCCTGGCCTTGATAACAGCTGCTCCACGTTGCTGAACAGTCTGCAATTCAGAAAAAAACCCAACCATAACTACACTGTAAAGCAGCAAAATCGTGGCTTGGTCTTCACGCTGTTAGTAAATGCCGTCAAGAAAGACCGTTGTATGTAATTATTTAATTTTATCAGTGAAGATAGTTCTTTCACTGAACAACATGGCATACAATCCAGAAGAGTTGTGCCAACACAAAAAAGTAACAGAATGTTTCAGAGGCTCATTCCTTAGCTTTACAGCTAGCTGACTTCTCTCATACCAACCAGACATCTCAGGCTCTTCCCACCAGGAGACTTTGTGCGTGTCAACAGTAACAGATGTCTTGAGCAACACACTCTCAATTAAGGTCTTCTGCTGAATACCAGTGTGAAACACTTGTTGGTCTCAATCCTACAATACTTAATGAATACAATTAATTTAATTCCTGAAGATAGTTCAGGAGTAACCTCACCATACCCAAGTTAATAGCTTTTATTTTTAACAGTTTTGGCAAAGCTTTATTCATCTAGGGCTTTAGTCACCCATTTCCGTTTATATTCCACTTAGGTAGGCTGTGGTCATGATCAATTAATACCATTATTTTGTTTTACTAAGTGACATTATTATTTATTACTACCCTACATTAAGACATTTGCAGGCATTTTCTAGATTTTTCAGATTCCTTTTCAGAAATGGTACTGATGATGCCACAGATTTAGAATTAGAAAGTGTGTATGCACATGCATGAGCATGGTGTTGCTGGCTTTTTCTGGTGCGTGGGGAGCAGCAAAGGGATCATCCCACTTCATCTACAAAACTGTCCCAAAAAGTCACTGTAGTGAAATGGCAATGGTACTTCTGTGGCACACAAGTTTCAGCTGAGCTTTGATCAAAAGTTTTTGCTGAATCATTTTAGCATTCCAATTGGATTTTTCTAGCAGAATTTACGGAGCCTTTCCTGCCTTGAATTTTCCAAGAACAAATAACTGATAGCAACAAGATATCTGCAGATGGCTTATTCTAGTGAGAGAGAAGAGCTGCTTCAACAGATCAGTCAGTTACATTGTTTACAATTTCAGACCAGGTTAGGACAAAGTACATGAAGAGTATGACCATTAAAAAAAAAAAAAAAAAGAAAGAGGTATCTTACCAGGATAAAGTCTCCCTTCAGCCAGCTGTCATCTTTTATAGCTTCATATACTCCAACTTCCTTTCCTTTCACATTTACCTTCGCATGGTTAACATCTGGGTATTGAGTGGAGGAGTGGTTGCCCCAGATGATGACATTCTTCACATCATTAGCAGTCACACCAAGTTTCAGAGCAATCTAATTGGAAATTAAAGATATCCACTGCATTGACTTCAGCTTCTCAATTCACAGGCTTCTTTGGAAGCATTGCTCTGTTTGTATTTAGCAGAGATAACAGAATAGGCTCTTTTTACCTGAGATTTGGCTCTGTTGTGATCCAAACGAGTTAAGCAGCTGAAGTTTTCCTTTGGTATGGATGGGGCTGACTTTGATGCAATCAGGCAGTTGGTGTTTGCTGGATTCCCAACAACCACAACCTAAACACGAAAAAAGGAAAGATGAAGTAGGAATTTCTGCAAAACAACTCCCTCCAGTGAAATACATTGCTTGGCTTTCAAAGAAGCTATCTAAAAGTTAAGTTTTCTAATCTCTTGGTTGTCTTCAACAAGATTGTTTTCTAAATGTGTCATTCATAGTCACCCAATCTTCTATAACTGCCCAGAAAAATACTTTCCAGGAAGGTATTTTCTTTAACTTGACATCCAATGTGAAAGGGAACAAGATTTCTAGGGAGATCAGTACACTGACCTACAGCCTGGCTTCAAACCTCATACTACCAGATACAGGGAAAGACACACGTGCACACTTTTCACCAACCACTTTTAAATACTTTCTAGACTGGCTGCCACTGCTTTAAATAATGGCTTTATAATTAAGAAAGCCAGAACAGTTACTTATCTCGATGTTCATAGGCAGTTAGAAGTGAAATACTGCCTCAACTTAGATCAATTTAATACTATGCAAAACTGATTTTTATTCATCCTTCATTTGTGCCTCAAATGACTTATGTCAAGCTCCATATACTCTCAAGCACACAAGCTGATCTGCAAACCTCTCTTTTTATTTCCCCCTTTGAAAGTGAGTTCAGTAAATTTTCCACTGCTCCACAATAGTGATATTGATAGTTTTTATTCCAACTGGATAAAGAAGCAAACAAGTCTTTAGAAGCAGTAGGAAGTTCATCAGCAGAGGAAGTAGACATTAAAAAGTCAGTTACAAAGCACAGTCGGAGTCTGGGTCTGAGATTAAGAGGAGTGGGAGAGCAACCACACGATTCCATTAACTGTGCTGAAGGAATCTGAGAGAGAATAATTAAAATCTTCCAATGCTCCAAAGAATAAGATGCAAACAACCTAAATAAAGCTGATTTCTGTGCAACTGTAATTCCATATTGATACTGAAGTTAAAGGTCATTATGTTAAAGGACACAGATGGATATAAAGTAGGCAGCTGCATGTAGATAACTCAGTTCTCCCAGAGAAAAGAGATAACGAGCAAAAGACAGCTTTTTTTTTTAAATACAGTTTTATGGGGTTGTTTTCCAAATTAGTGGTAACCAGTTCAGAGTATGTGTGGAATACAGCAATACAATATAAGACTCACTTTTTTCACCAAACAAATTAATGATTAAATCATTCACCTATTTAACATTCTGCTTATTATCTAGCCTTGACTGTTGTCTGTTTTCCAAGGCATAAGGAAATATGCCTGCACTGAACAGGCTCCTCCTTGTGCAATATTCTTCTACAACGTATCCAGACCTCTACATAACAGAGAGCCAATATTTTAAATTCAGTTCCTATATTCACCTTGACAGTTTTTTTGGCATACTTGTCCAAGGCTGCACCCTGAGACTTGAAAATTTTCACATTGGCTTTGAGTAAATCCTTCCTCTCCATGCCCTCTCTCCTTGGCATGGAGCCAACCAGAATTGCTATGTCAAGATCTTTGAATGCAACTTCCTCCTTGTCTGTTGGAATGACCTCTAAAAAAAAAGAAAAGGGGGAAAAGAATTCAGCAAGATAAATACTCATGGCATAGTGCTAATGGGAATATTCTTTTGTGCATAAATAGTATATAATCTAATCTGACAATTCCACCACTTTCGCCTTCCAAAAATGCAAGTATAGTCATTTGGTCCTACCTCCACAGACTAACTACTTGCCAGTAAATGGGTTTTACATACAAATATTTATCTAAACTAGAAAACACAGAAGAAATCTATGTAAAAAAATACATTGCATTTGCCTCTATCTAAAATGTATATATAAGTACATATGCTTTTCTTCACTTTTACAATAAAATTTCAGTGGCAAGTATGAGCACAAGTGAAAGTTTCCTGCACCTTTAACAATTCAAAGCAGAGCAGGCTTGATTTGTACAAGAGCTGGTACCCACATGCTTTTTATGTCACGTGTTATAGTAATTACACTAACACCTACTTGCTCCCTTTCTTTTGCTTTGTTTAAACTATCAGAACTCAGCTTGTTTACATGGCTTGAGGAGTGATTTTTTTATTTTGTGTCTTTATACACAAGATACTTTTAAGAGTAAATTAGTTTTTTTCAATTTAGCAATAACTATTACATATATATAATATAGCAATAATATATTTTATATATATTTCACAGCTGGGCCAGAATACAATGCACATATGCACAAGTATCTGACAATTTCTTTTAATCATGGCTGAAGCCCCAGGATTAGATTATATAAACCCAGGTATCTGCATTGTCAGTTCTGTTCACAAAATCTATTTCCTGCCATTCTTCCTAGCTTACAGGCTAAGTTAAACTGCTTATGTTCCACAAAATACAAAACCAAGGAAGGATCATCTAAGATTTTCTTCTGCCTGACTTCCTGCCAGCTATAGGGACTCATAAATGCAAGAATTGTATTACAGCATCTTGTAGGTATAAGAAAAAATTGTTTTGGCCACCTCTGAGCAGCGGCAGAGCACAGTCCTGCAGTTCCATCACCACACCTTCCAATACCGTCATCATAGGAGTGATGTCCAGCAGCACAAGAATAAGAGGCTGGAAAGAAAGAAAAGGTTTAGTGCAATCTGGACACAATCTGTTTTGAAAATGAATTTGTCTTGTACCTCGTGCAAGATTTAAAACCTATTTGCAGAAAACAAACAACTTCAGCACAAACAACAACTGAAAGCTTGCATAACAGAGCAGAGCTCCCATTTTCTCCATTTAAAGAAGAAATTACTTGCATATTGGTAAACCATTCTGAGTGTCTATGAGGAAACCAGTTTCAGGCACTGCAGTTCTGACATTCTCTCGTTCATTCCTGCACAATTCAGTGTAAGAGTTACCTGGTCTTTACCAAAGACATCGCCCTTGGCAATGCTGTACAGGAGGGAGTAAGCGATCTGCCCAGCAGCTCCAGTCACCAGCACTCTGACAGGTTCACCCTGCAAGGAAATGACACAGCCTTACCCACAGCTCCACACCTTAGCCTCACACCAGGTAAAAATTAAGTTACTGCAGCAATAACGTTATGATTATTTAACCTGGATGAATGCATGTGCCTAAAGGTGGATCAGTCCCAGTCCCTGGGATCACACTTCTGGTTCTGCTAGAACCACCAGCAATTTCTCTGCTTGTTTTTATAGAAACAAACCACAATTGCAAATATATCCTTAAGAATTGCTCATGGAAAACTCCAAAACACCAGGAATAACAATGTATTTGAAAAACTCTGCATGCCCTTTAACAACATTGCCTTGTTAAAGTAAGACAATACAGCATACACCTACCAATTCATACTTGAAATTTACTACAGAAATTTTACACGCTGTGACACTTGACTGGTTTTCAGGTTCTTTCAATTTCAAGGATTGTTCCCATTAAGCATTTTGAATGCTTATTTGCAACCAAGAACTTAGTGAATGCCAGAAACCAAAGAATCTAGTGGGTTTAAAACTACTGCCTCACTAAACTGCTAGGTAGCAATTTAACTAAGCCACAGACAAAAGCTACATTATGAACAAATACAGACACAACTATCCATAATACAATTGTCTATTGTCAAACTGACCCAAAACTCCAAAAGACTGGGAGAAGACTGCCAAAAAGTTACTATATTGCCAATAAGAGGGGCAAAACCAGCTTGCCCTGTAGCAAAACCCCATTTTGTTAAGCAGAAGCAGGACTGGGAGAAATCCAGAGGTTATTCAATATTGAAAATTAAAGGCTGGGAGAGTTTGGGTTCTTCAGCCTGGAGAAGAGGAGGTTCCAGGGAGACCTTATGGTGGCTTTTCAACACTCAAAGGGGACTTATAAAAAAGATTAGGACAAACTTCTTAGTAGGGCCTGTCATGAAATGACAGAGGGCAATGTTTTTAAACCAAAAGAGGTCAGATTTAGGTAAGAAAGAAACACTTTACAATAAGGGTGGTGAAACACTGGCACAGATTGTCCAGATAAGTGGTGCTTGCCCCACCCCTGGAAACATTCAAAGTCAAGTTGGACAGGACTCTGAACAATCTGGTCTTGTTGAAGATGTCCCTGCTAAATGCAGGGGGGTGGACCAACGACCTTTAAAAGTTTGTGCAACCCCAAAGCATTCTGTGATTCTATCAAAATGGAACATGTGCTAAAGGATATTCATAACTCAGTGTTTCGTAAGCCTGTTATTTGTATTTCCCTTTTTCTCTAGAGGCAATAGGGCTGGGGCAGATTGTGCTAGGACAGGAACAAGCAGGCTGACCAGCCTGCTGGAATGCCAAGCTCACTTGTTCAAATAACTAAAAGACGATAATTTGAGATACAGACAAAGCACCAGGCACAACTAAACGTGAAAGAAGTGATTTAATTGCATTCTGGGCTACATTATGAAAAGTGTAAGCTGCAGAGCAAAGACAGGCCTTGCACTCAGGGCTGGTGATGGTGCAGACGGAATACTGAGTCCAGTTCTGGCAATCTGAGTTCATGGTCTGTTAAGATGAAGCTGAGGGTGCTGGACACAGACTGGAAAGGTAGAGGATAAGGGGGGAATCTAACACCATCCCACTAGACCTTCACAGAACATCACAAAAAGAACACTGCCCAACACCTCTCAGTAATGGCAGAAAGGGTGCAACAACTATAAATTAAGAGAAAAACTCTTGATTATGTGGTACTGCTGTAGCAGAACAGGGTACCCAGAGAGTCTGTATGACCTTCACCCCTGGCAGTTTTCAAGGCCCAGACCAAAATACCTATGACATGATCTATCAGTGGCAAGTCTTGCTGTCAGGCTGGACTGGACAACCTCCAGACATGGAGCAAGAAAGAGGGCAGACTCTATGACCTCCACAGATCCTTTCCAAGCAACATTCCTGTCATTGATATTTATAGGAAAACCATCTGGGGCTTTGAGTGTGTTCTCTCTGCAGAAATGACCACCAGCCAAGCACAGCTGCATCATGTTAGTGTTAGATAATTAAAAAAATGAGGCCACCTACCCCATTTTATCACATACTAGATAAAATCAGAGCATAAATGATGAAGCTAAACTACTGAACTTGCAGATTTACACCTGGCCTTTATTATGGGAATGATTCTTTAAATATCTGGTTACATGATTACCTATTACATGGTGTTGAAGTGCATTATTTTCTTTTGAACTTGTCCTACTATGAGTCACACCCCTCTAACTTCATCAAAACTCCACTATGAGGGGGAAGGACAGCAGACAATCAATTCTTGCTGGTTTAAATCTCAAAACTAGTTCTGGTACTCTATTCTTGAGCAGGTAAATATACCATAACTTCTGAATGATGATGGGCAGCATGGACTAAGATGCATATCAAATTTTAAAGCCAATGTTTCAGCATGCTTCTAAGAAGAACCTACATTTTATTTATATAAATGGAACAATGAACACTATTTTAAGGCAGCTAACCACAGTAGTTAGTAAAATAAGTGCTGGAAAGTTACAGTGCTGCAAAACCTTGGCCTGGCAAAATCCCCATCATATAAAAAGTGATTCCATGCTAAGTTATTCCAGAACTCACACAGGTAGCAGCAGAACATGCTTTCTTTATATTATATGGTATCTGAAATCAATTGTGAAATGGTTTCTGAATTTCCAGTGAACAGAAAAAAGATTTTAAGGCTCTTTCTTCTAAAGTAGTGTCACAAAAGGGGGAAAGGAATTGAGTTTTTTTTCCCCCCATTCTGTGAACTTTATATGCTAATCTGATTTAAACATAAAAAATGCCAATCTATCCACTAGCATTATGGTGAGTATTCAGCATAACAACAGGAGAGGGAAGGATTGGGAGATAAAAAAAGGTAAGAGATAGGACTATTTATTATTTTTTTACTGAGACAAATTTAGCATTTAGCCTCTAAAAAAAAACCCCAAACCTTCAGTCATGACTCAACTCCACTTTCTCAACATAATTATGCTTGGGTACTACCATCCTTCCTGTTTTCCCCGTTTGGTGATGGAGGAGGAAAAAACATAAGCTAAAATAAAGTGAGGAGTGCTGCCTATTTGTTTTTCCTCTTCAAATCATCAGTACATTGGATTCAGTACATTCTCCAGACCCTTTTACACCAGAACCAATTGTGGGCATTTAGCATCAAAGAAAATTGCATGCTCTCTCTTAAATCCAGAAGCTGGATTAATGAACCAAAACCGTTGTGCTTCTTACAAAATGTGGATAACTCTGACAAGAAAACCTTACATCTCGTATTAAAATTGGTTTCACTGAGCATCTGAGGCTACTTTTAGAGAAATGAGAAGCTCCCCAACAGAAGTTGCAGGTTCCAAACATTCATGTCCAGGCACTTTAACCCGTGACTTGGCTCCTGCAAGAGTTTCATGCTGTGGTAGCTACAGGGGTGACCTTTACTCACTCTCAGGTATACAGGAACTAGAGGACAAATTAAACAACAACTAATTGAACTATTTTGTTCCAAAGCCTTCCCTACTCCACATTCAACCAATTTGCAATTAAAAAGCTTTAGGAAAATAAAAGAATAGCAAAAGTAATGATAAAAAGGATGAGAAAAAAAACCCCCAGCAACCGAACATTGCATCCTCAGGTACCCTTCTTCATCTAATCCAGCAAATGTAGGATTTCTCTTCCTCCTAAACTATCACAGATAAAAGCAAAGCCTCCAATATCAAGTGAGGAAGTTGTAGGTTTAATGCCCTCCCCACCCACTTTGCTTTAAGAACTCAGTGCCTCAGTAATGTCTGTGATTACAGCTGATATCAGCAGACCTAAAATATTAGTGTCATACCTGCAAACAGCACTGAACTGCAAAACTGATCCAGGAGGTTACAAAGGTAAGTAAAAATAACTCACAACCTATCAAATGTTGTGACAGGACTATCCTGACTACACAAGTGATAGACTTTGCATTGCTAATTACAGTTATGAGGCCTCTATAAACATTACTGCTGATAAACTTGTCTATAAAATACCATCAACTTAACATTATTCCTGAATATTACAGCCAACTAAGCTATCCCACCTTGCTTTGCAAGAATGATTTAATCTTTAAAATAAACTTTTATCTCTTCCAAAGTCTAGAGTCTGCCTAAGAAACTTTCCCTTTGCTCTCCCTTCTTTAAAGCAGATGTGGTGAAAACAAACAAGTTTGGAAATGTAGTAGAAAGTATCAGCAAGGCAGATTGTGCACTTGAAGAACACCACCAGTGCTGTGGTTCAGAGACCAAAGCAATTACAAAGGCATTCCTTCCTTAAGAAATGTCCTTGACACGGATGCTCTGAAAAACTCTTTCCATTTCATTGAGCTAATGGTGGTTGCAATGATAGATTATTTTATTTCAGAAATGTAAAGCCTCTGCCCAACACCACATGCATAACCTGAACAGCAAAGGCAAGATAAAAACAGTGACACTCTGAAAAGTCTGGACATGAAAGGAAATTACCACCAGCAGTTCTCTGTGAGACCAGCCTATCAATGTCAGCCAATGTTTTGAAAGCTCGAATACAAACTAAAATTTGCTGTCATGTTGTCTTTCCTGCAAATCCATATTTTAAATAGAAAGGGTGGAAAAGTAGGATAATGTTTACAGATTTTGCTATTTTTTAGGGTAAAACTGAAATAAGCCATGTTTCAGAACATGCAAGCATCCTTTCTATAGCAAAACACTATAAGTGAACACTTGAATAACAGGACACTGAGTCTAGAAAAACACAGAGAAGTGTTCATGCCTAGAAAGGAAAGCAAGGTCTCTGTGCAGGTTTGTGTATCTATACATAAAAAGCACTGCAGTTCACCCGTGTAACCTCACGGCAGAACTAGAAGGACTCTCTGACAATCTGGAGAGTCTGAACAAACAGCAGGATTTCCGACAGCAAGCAGGGATGAACCAATAAAGACGTTTCACAACCACTTTCCCTGGAGCTAACACAGAACCGCACCAAAACCTTTCACGCCTCACGACAGAAGGCGCCGGCAGCCCCCACCTCCCGAAGGCAATGTAGCCAGCCGCGGCGCCAGAAAAAGGCGCGATTACCCCTCCAGAGTGCCAGCCCCAGGACAGGGAAGCTCCTCCGACGGGGAAACATCCCGCCCTTCCCCGCACGGCCCTGGGGAGAGGCAGAGCCGCCACCAGGCCGGCACCGACCCCATGTCCCCGCCTGGAAGGTCACCCCGGTGCGGCCTGCGCGGGGGCTGCGGCGAGCTCTGGGGAGCCGCCAAGCCCGGCTCCTCTGGGTGCTACGACTACCTCCAAGTCACCCGGGTCCTGCCGGGAGCAGCGCAGACAGGCGGGGAGGGCGACACCATTTCGGGGTCACCTCCGCCTGCCGGAGCCCCGTGCCCCGACCCGAAGGAACCCAAGGGGCGCGGTACTAACCATGTCTGCGAGAGCTGCGGCACCAGCTGCTCGAGGTCACCTCTGCGGCGCGACTGCGGCCGTAGCAGCGATGCGCCGAGGTGCCGTGGGCGGGCGGGGCGCGCCGGCAGCGCGCGGCCATCTGGGGGCTGTAGTCCTGTCTTCCGGAGGCCCACGCCGCTCGGCTACCGGAAAGAACTACAACTCCCAGCGTGCCTCGGGGGAAGCGAGCCACGCCCCCGCGCGCCATTGGCGGTTGCCGGTCCCCCTGGTCCGATTAACTGAGAGCAGCGCGGCGCCGAAGGGGTTAGGCCGTTAGGGGGCGACGCGCGGCTCCTTTCGCTGCGCTTGCGCGCGGTGGGAGTGGACGGGGGCTGCGGCATCACGGGCTCCTCGTATCGCGCATGCGCGCTCGGCGGGGAGGCTGCTGAAGGTGGGGGCGGTGGCGGCGCGTGCGCGGGGCGTGGTACGCGGTACGCGCCGTTGTTGCGGTGACGCGCGGGACAGGCCTCGGTGCCGGCGGCGCTGCTCCTGCGCCCGCCCCGCGGAATCGGAGCGCTTGGTGGGTGCGAGTACGCGGCCGGGCTCTGCCCTGCCCTGCCCTGCCCGGCGGGGCATCCCGGAGCCGCCCGCCCTCGGAGCCGCAAGCCCGGGGCGGGCAGAGCGTTCCCCTCGCGTTTCCCGCGCGTTTCCCTCCTGCCCGGCCTGCTTTGGGGAGCTGCCGGCGCGTCCCCGGCGCTCCAACGCGTTACCTTGGGGTGCTTCACAGTTCATGAAATTTTGCCATCCTATTGCTTGGTCCTTTCCTTTTTATTTTCAGCGAAAGCTGAGAGCTTACCTGTGCTATTACGCTCCTAGAACTGCGTGGCTAAACTAGCGATCTCATGTTCAAAAATAAAGCTACTCTACCTGTATTTCGAATTGCTGGGTGAAGTAAATCCCTTTGAAAGGGAGGCTGGTACTGGCATAAACACATCAGCAAAATACAGCTTCATAAACTGTGTTGCTAGGGTGTAAAAGAAGGTCTTGGATAGCACAGTTGATTTTTCTTTTCCCTCAGATCCTGACAGGATACCCTATTAGTCGTCTTTAGTGAAGTCTCACTTGTCCCGGTATTTTTCTGCAGGACTGGTTTTAAATCTGACTTTAGTCCTTATAGTAGGTAGGATTATTTTTTAAAAACAATCTAAGCAGCATGTATACTTAGGCAATTTCTTCTTCGGTTCTGCCACAGAAAAGGCAAGTTACTCATTTAGTGTGGTGGGTGTAAAATGTAAGTATTGATGCTTGTCATGCAAAGTATTCTCATTTTAGTGAGTCTTGTTGCAGTCATGCTCATGACACAGCTCAGAACGTCCTGTGGCTTGAACGAGTCTTTGAACACCTGACAGCTTCTGCAGTATGGCAAACTGCAGTGGCAGAGTGGAGGAGGTACAGTCATACCTGGTTAATTTAAAATGCCAAGCTATACTGATTTATATCAGTTAATAACCGTGCATTTTTAATACGAGTGAAGATTGTACCCAAGTTCCCTTCTAGAGATAAGTATGAAAGCCAAATAGCTGCAAGCAGAGCTAAGGGCTGGCTTGCTGTGAAGTGTAGGGAAACTTGGTAAGTAGGAGGGAGCTTGTTTAACAGAGTTTTCCAGTGGCCTAAGATGCTTTACCCTGGTGACTCTTAACCTTTTCTGCACCCGGAAGTTGTACAGACTTAATTAACACTATTTAAGATTGTTTAAGATTTAAATATCCACAAAACCTGATGTGGACCCACATAAGGTAATTTTCACTGACTAGAATTGGTTCAGTGTAAATTGCTTTCTTATCAATTTTCAGCTAAATCAATGTTAGCAGGTTGTAAACTGATTTGTCTGTGTCAGCATAGCAGATTTTATTGATTTAATGGATTTAAGAGCTTAACTTGAAACTTTCAAACTTTCTTCTGTAGGTAAGACTCTTCTTATTATTGGTCATTTTTTGCCCAAGCTTGTGCTCCTTGAATTATTTGCTGTTGGAGATAACAAATCTTGTTACTTTGTGTTGAAAGTGATTTGTTTTGATGCAAAGCCATGTGTAAATGCTTTTATTTGTCAGAAGTATGTTTATCAGTTTATTTTCAGTCCCAGTATAATTAGTCCAAGGTGGACTGAATTGTCATCTGTGCTGATATAACTAATGATACTGTAAAATGTTGCCTTTTATGAATGTGGCTTAATTTTTTAAAGTCAACAAAACTTAACAATTCCAGTATTTCCTTCTTAAATTTTGTTTCTACTTGTTAAGCTTTAATGTTTTCCAAGCAAAATTTAAATGTAATTTTTCGAAATATTATTTATTGTCTTCCCAGTGTTTTATTAGTATAAGTCTTTTGTGTAGCACTTTAAGCCAAAAAGCTGCAAAATAGAAACATTACATGCAAATGAACTAAAATTTAGTGTGCATGTGAATTGGGCTCTTGGCTAACTCTTCAAATAGACTTTGCAATTTTTGCACTCAGAAGATACTGAATTATGTGGAAATCGGTAATTAAACAACACAGGGAAGTATTAAAATATTTTAATCTCCATTTTCTGGGGATTAAGTAATATTTTTCAAGGCAACTAGTGGTTTTGAAGGGTAGTCTGCCAGAATTATCTTTTTTTTTTTTTTTAATATCTTAAAATGAATTATTCTCTGTCAACAGCTGGCTGTGTTCTTTAACTGTATTTTGGATGGGATTTTCTTTTACTTCATTGCCATCTATAGAAACTGATGAATATTTTTAGGTAAGTTTTTATACTTAATTTTCAATAATTTTTGACGTTATCTTTTTATCATCCTCTCTATGTCTAATACAGGTTTTTTATCTTATGAATTTACTTACAATTGTTGTTACCAAGTCATGTCTCTTGTAACTAAGTCTGTGTGATATAATTAATTTTAAAGTGCACAGGGCTGTGTAAGAAAAATTAGCTATATAATGGCCAGGTTGAATCCTAGAAATGCTGGAATTGAAATAGTTTTGTAAATCTCTTCTGGATTATGGTCCAAGAGAATAATAGTAAGAGATTTTTCAGAAATAAAGTAACGTTACAAAAAATACTGAAATAGAATTAAGAGGATCAAAATTTATTTTGTGTAGTAGGTGAGAAATCTGTAATAGAGTTTGAAAAAGATAAAGATATTGATATGAGCAAGAACTATTAAAATCGTGGTTTGGAAAATTAATACAGAGTTGGGAGTTTTTTATTCCTAGTGCTAATGTCCAAAACATAATTTTTCACCATTCATTTCTAAACTTCAGTCATGTAATACTGCATGGACATTAAATGTCATTAAGAAACAAATCTATAAATTCCATTTATTATCCCAGTTTCCTTTTTGCTGTGGTGAAAACTTTCTTTCTAGAGGAGAAATTTTACCTTCTGTGTAGCTGGTTTCATTTTTTCTGATGGCTTATTTTTTGTTTCTTAATAGTTTAGTTGGTTTTTTAATTAAAGTTGGGTAATTAATCATTAATTGATTTCTACAACCTTCAGCATGTTATTAATAGGTATCTAGGATGCAGTAAACACATCCTGTACTCATGTGCCTGCTGCCTATGAAGAGACACAAATGATGTATAGCTTGGTTGTTATATATATTAGTAACTGCTGTGGTTTTAAAGTAACTAACAAAAAATCGTCTAGGGTGCTCATGATTGAGAATAAGAATGGTGGGAGAAGTAATTTAAGGCAAGAACAAGGTTTAGTTTAAAATTAAAGGTAGATTTATTAACAGGATTAAAAGAGGATAATAAACAGTAAAATAAGCTTTCTAAACACCTTTCCTCCCTCTTCCCAATCTTCCCATCTTTCTCACCGAACACTCAGGGATACAAAGCATGGAAGAGACTCTCTCTGTTGTATTCTGGGAGTCTTCTTTATAGGGGACAGTTTTTTACAAGCTTCTTCAGTGTGGTTTTAATTTTTACGAAGTAGCAGCCCGCCTGATCTGCTACCATGTGACTTCCCTCCCACGGGTAAAACAGTCTTCCCAAAACTTTTCTGTGGGTCATTTAGTTCATGGGGTGTACTCTTTTACGGATATGCTGCTCTAGGTTAGAAGCAAGGGTTCTTTATCTCTGAAAACAAGGGTCTTCTCTCTCTCTCTGCCCAAGCCCTCCAACAGGCTACAACTCTTCAGCATCCACCGACTCTATTGTGAGCACTCTTTCTCTTGGGCCATGGATGATTCTTGTATCCCCCCATGAACTTCATGAATTATAGGGAGACAGTTTGTTTCATTATAGTCTCTACCATGGCCTGCAGAAGGAAAACCTAGTTCCAACTTAATAGAGCACCTTCTCCCCCTCTCTTTTTACCAACCCTGGCATCCGCCATTTTGTCTTTCCCATGTGTTTTCACTTCTGTCTCTTCTCTGTCCAGAAAGAGAGAAAAACAAACAAAAGGAGAACAAACCCAATGCCCACAACACCACTGTTAGTAAGTTTTTACCAGTTCAAAACTTTCGCGGGGTTTTGCAGTGCTGAAAAGCTAATTCAGTCCGAATTCTACATTGAAGAGCTGTTTATCGTGTCTCTGCCACCCATTTCAGGAGCTCCACATGTCCTGCAGTTCAATTCTATGTGGCCCCAGCAGCGCCAGTGGTTCCGGGCAGCTCTGTGCAGATTCGGGCTTTTTTTGCAGTTTCAAGTTTTCACTGCTGCCGCTGTTCTCCAGGCGGTAGCTGTCTTTATAGTCCAGCAACATGCAGCCAGTCCCATTTGGAGTATAGGTGCCAGCTCTCTTCTTGTCAGGCAGTCCATCCCAGTTGCACTCCGCCGGCTCCAAGCATGGCGAGTGCGGCGGGCACAACTGGGCACAGAGTGGACCGACCGCTTCAGCCCTGCTGCCCGCCCCGCAGCCCGACAGGGCGCAGGCACTGTGCTGCCATCTGGGAGAGTGGGACCGCATGCACCGGGGGGCCGGTGGTCGTGGCCCCGGTCCTGCCGCTCTGCTCCGGGGCTCTGGCTCCACGTGGCCCCCGGGCCTCAGCCATGCGATTTCAGCCACAGCCATGCCACCACGCCCCCTCCAACGATTGCTGCCATTTCTCCACTTCATTTATATATGTCCTTAAAAAATGTGTTAATCGCAGAGGTGTCTAATTTTCGAATTGGTTTAGGAGCACATCTGTTCTCAGAGTCTGACAGGACTGGCCCCTGTCAAGCATGGCCTCTCACGGAAAAAAACACCCCTTGGGGCTCTGCCCCCTCGCTTCTTTCCGCCAGAGACAAACAAAGAACCATGTTATGCACAACTAAGACAGTAACCTGTAGGAACTATTCATGAGTCAAATCTTAATAGAAACTGTGAACAGAAAGTTATTTTTTGTTTTTCCTCAGTAGGTTGATAGTTCAAGCAGGTATTGTAGGTTGGCAGGGGACACTGAGAGTTCAGGCCTCCTCTGGTGTGGGTGCGTGGTCAGATCTGAGGTGGGTGGTGTGGTGCCCAAAGGCCTCTGGTGCCTGGGGGCAGCTCGGCAGTTCAGGGCTCCATCACTGACCAGAGGGGTGGTGGCACAGTGGCTTCATAATGGCACCCCCAGAGCTGAGGGACCCTGGAAAATCTGTCATCATCCACCACTTGAATACAATTTTTGGAGGGTTTTCTTCTCACAGGTGTTCAGGATATAGAGAATCCCTGTTTAAAAACAGCCAAACAAGACCAACCCACAAGCCAAACAACCACAATGGGCACGCACACACAGCACAAAGACTTTGGCATATTGGCTGAAAATTCAGCAAAGTTGATCTCTGAATTGCAAAGAGAACAGAAGGGTTGTGTTCCTGGTGCATGAAAAGTAGCATTACTGAATTCTTCTACCTTAACACAAATCTGTCTTTCTCTTAGTTGAACAGAGACTTTGTGACAGCAATGTGTGGGTTTTCTACTCACTAATGTCATTGTGTGGAGAAGAAGAGGCAGGTTGGTATTCTAAAGAAGAGATGAACTGTATAACAATTCAAGTTCTACCAAAGCAAACCTTGTACCCTTAAAGTTAATTCATTGCAGCATTAAAACAAACCCAACCTGAACTCCACCACCCCTTTCCCCCACTAGATGTAAACATTAAGCCGATGTCCTTGTGAGTTTTTTTAATGAGGTAAGCATTTAAAGTGGGGAAACAGCTCCTACTGAAAATAAATGTTTAGTTTTTCTCTCATATGGCTTTCTTTTGCATTTGTTCATTATAACCTGATAATCAAGTAATACATTGTGAACAAGAAGTTAGCAACCATAATGATGACTTTCTGTTTTCTAGGTTCAGTGAATGGGCTGGGTGAATCCATCTGCTGCCTTTATCTGTCCTTTCCAAGTCAGAATGACTGGTGAATGCTCTTCCATGCCAAATCTCTTGCTTATTTCTATGAATTATGATTACGTAGTTTGCTTAAAATATTTCAGCTTGTTTTACAACATCCATGTGAATTTGTTTCTGTATTTTTGCAAAACTAAGTTCTTAGTAGCTGCCACTATACAGACTAAATATTTCTCCTTTTTTTCCCCCCAAGAATTGAATAGTGTTGCAAAGAAAATATCCCAGGTAGAAATATGTGGGAGAGTGATGTCTTATGGTGTTGATTTTTTGAAGTTAATAGTATAAAATATAATTCTTTACAGAAGGAAAATACTGATACATTTTTATCTTAATGGCATTATTTGTATGTGAAACATAACTTTCAAACATGAATTTATCAGTAATAAGTGTAAGAGGCAACTAAACACTTTGTTTCCTGTATGGAGGTTTTTCTGCTGTTTAACAGATTAATTTTGGTATCTGTTAAATAGATACCAATTTTCTGCTGTTTTCTGCTTTTGAAAACCTTATCCAAACTGATTTTTAGGCAGCAGCAGAGTCTATGGGTGGCTTTAGTAGCATATATGCTTATAATACAGCCCATATTCAGTGCCTACTGGTATTTGAGTAAAAAAGAAGAAATTTTCTTTATTCATTCTGCTCTCATAAACACAAGTACTCTCTGCACATGCCTGTATTCTGTTGCACGCTGAACTACCCCATCTCTGAACAAAAGTGTAGGCCCCTGATTCCAGCTATGTGGGCTCTATTTCCATACCAGTGCTACATAACTTGGAGTTCCCTGTTGCTCAAAAACAGACATGCACATATTTTTTGTTGCTTTTTTAGTTCAATGTTGACAAGGGTTGTGTTGGAACCCATGAGAATGGTCCTCAGGCTCATGCTCTAGAAAATGTTTGAAACTTTTGGGCCTGTGATGAAGTCATTTACAGTTATCAGGCTGGGATGGTGTTGAGGAATTAGTTAATTTGAACTCAGGGTAGTCCTACTGTCTGAAGCAGCTTTCCAAGCCATTCTGAGGAGGATTAACAGGCTTCCTGGAAGAGAGAGCTGAGGAGTGGGTTTGCATGTGCCCAGTTTGAATGAGAAGGGGACCATGGCCATAGAAAAAAATTGGGAAGTTGACTGCTTATATCATGGCTCAAATGATGGAAAGGTGCTGCATCTTTGGATGAAGGAGGCCTCTCCATGATGTAATCAAGCAACAGGAATCATGATCATAGTTAGTGTTTTTCTAGTTCCTTTTTAGAATGAGACATCTATGCCTTTTTGCTCAATTTGCCATCTACCCTTATCTGTAAAGAGTAGCCATGGTAAAGCACTAACACAGGTGAAAAAATTGGATAAAAGCTTTATGAATGTTTTGGGTCTCCTTGGAAAGGTGTTACTCTTGTCTGTATAGTAGAATATATACTTTGAAGAGGTCATAGGCATTTGTTTCATGACCAGTAATCCCATTTATTTACCATAATGGGCCAGATACTGTTTTTCAAGTTGCTTGCTGTCTAACTTGGGGAATATGAAGTATTGCTCTGAAATGGTCTTTTCCTTTTATAGTTGCCTGACGTATAGAGACTGGCTTCAGTGTGTATTAGGCAAGGGAGCTAGGAATACACCACAGTTAAATTATGGATTTGTATCTCCAGGTGGTGCATGAATTTGTGGTTGAAGACTGAAGAAATTAATTTTGCTAAATCAAGAAACAACAGGACATTAAGCTACTATGCCAGCTTTAGATGTATGCTTCAAAAATTTTTTGCTGCTCAGCATTACTCAGTAATCTTTAACTCAAATTGCAGGAAATATTTGAAATTCCATTCTAACAATATCCAACAGAGAATATTAAAGAAGCATTAAATTTCAAATGCCTGAGGGAAAATGTTCTCTTGCAACACTGTGGGCATTTGGATCTCACTAGTATATGCAGTATTATAGTCTAGTATTATGCTTTACTTGGTCTAAAATGAAAGCCCAATTTTAATTCTATCTCCAAAAACCTGGCATACTGCAGTGAAAAATAATTTATTTGAATGTTGTTTTTTAATACATTGCAACTAACTTTAAAGCTTCCTCATATAATACTCCCACTATGGCTTTTTGTAATCTGACCCTCTTATTAAGACTTCAGATATATTCCCAAAGACTTATCTCAGTACTTTCTTTGCTAATTTACAAGATCCCAAAGTTGCCTAAGAAGTTTTTCTCATTCTATGCAATTTTCCTCTTAATAAGACAAAACCTTAGAGTATTTTTGTAAATATATAAAACTCGAAACAAAGGAACTAATACACTTTCAAGAAACAGGTAATATGCAAACCCAAAAAGGGGTTTAATAACACATATATATACACACAATTCTGGACGGTTAATTTGGCAAAGCCATTAGTGAACTTATGTCAAAAAAAGTGCTAGTTAAACCTTCGGGTTTTTATAACCTGTATATGCTGTATTTGACAGCAAAGCTATTTTGGAAGTGAATCCCCAGCTTACAAGATTTGGGGAAAAGTATAAAAGTGTATCTAAAAGGTTTATAAAATTACTAACTTGAACATATTTCTTACAGTCCAAGTATTTCAGTATTGCCGGAGGAAGGGCAAGTGCTATGTTTCTGTTGGAAAAATAAGATCTGTGGTCCTTAGAGAAATACTAGGGCTCTTCACTTGCTTCTGGCTTTTTTTTTCTGTTTGCACTTGACTGTCGTAGACAAGAGTCATGTCCAAGGGAATGCCAATATTGTGATATTTCATACCTTCTTAGAGTTTCACAAGAGGTAGGTTTTTAACAGTGGTGGGCCTGTGAAATTGGACTACTGTGTCTTGTGTGACAAACTAGACTGTGAGGGAATGTGGTTTAACGACTTGAAACCTGCAGAGAGAATTCAGAAGAGCAGCAGAGTGCAGATGGTTTATTTGTTCAACCTAGCTGTGTGCGACATAAATTAATGAAGTTTCATTAACAGTACTGTTAGTTTAACTGCAATGCTAGGCTCTGTCTTTGCCAAATGAATGTCACTGATCTCTGTAATGAAAGCTGGGACTCCACTCCGGTGGACACCAGCTTGCCTGCTGAGGGCCAGTGGTAGGCTCTGAGTTACCACATCCCTTTTCATGGGAGCTGAGGCCTACTGAAGGTTGATACGGTGTCTTTTTTTCCATTGGAGTTGGTCCCAGGCACTTGTACCAAAACTTCGGATGGAGTAGAGTGATACACTATCTTGTATTGTGTAAAATCTGAGAGATGATTATCTATTTGAATGTGCCTCTGAGAAGGCAAGAGTATCCATTGCAGTGTAATAACACTATCTGGTTGCATAATATTTAGACAGAAATTACTAAACTTTTAAAAAATGCATCTGTGAAGAAGAGTCTGCATTTTTGGAGGACGCTGAGGTAGTTTTGTAAATGTTGAGCCTGTCTTGCTTGAGAAATATAAGGCTTGTAAAATGCATTAGAAATACATGTTGAAAGGCTAGGTCTGTATGGACTTCAAAATAAGTTTTATTGCATGGCATTATTTCCAATTTTATTGTCATTTAAAAATATATATATTTCTTTCTTAATGGTTATATTGACTGTTCTTGAAATAGTAGGATAAAGAAAAAGAAAATCAGGCACAAGTGTAAAACTTAGTATACAAAGCTGTTTCTATTCTTTCTTACCTGAGCTGTGTATTTAAGTAGATGCTTCCCAATCCATTGCTTTGCCAGTTTCTGTTCCAATAACTTGACCAGATGCAGTGAATTGCAAAGAGTTGCCTGTTGCTTTTATCATAGAATCACAGAATGGTTTGGACTGGAAGGGGCCTTTGAAGTCCAATGCACTGTGGATGCCTTAGACTTGGTTGCTCAAAGCCCCAACCAACCTGGCCTTGAACACTGTTGGGGTTGGGGCATCCACAGCTTCTCTGGGCAACCTGTTCCAGTGTCTCATGCCTCTCAGAGTAAGGAATTTCTTCCTTATATGTAATCCAAATCTACTCTCTTTCAGATAAGAACCATTGCCCTTGGTCTTGTCACTACAGACTCTCATGTAAAAAGTCCCTCTCCCCCTTTCTGATAAGCTACCCTTTAAGCATTAATAAGGTCTCCCCAGAGCTTTCTCTTCTCCAGGCTAAAGCCCCCCAAGTCTCCCAGCCTTTTTAAAAAGGAAAGCTGTTGCTTCCCTCCAGTCCTTTTTTGTGGCTCTTTTCTAGACCCGTCTGTAACAGGTCGATATCTTTGTTTGCTGGGAGCCTCAGAGCTGGATGCAAGCACTCCAGGTGGAGTCTCACCAGAGCAGAGTAGAGGAGGAGAGTTCTCTCCCTTAATCTGCTGCCATCTTTCTTTTTATGCAGTCCAGGATACAGTTGGCTTTTCTTTTTTAGATATTGGAAGATTTCCTTTGTAAATGTAATTAATACATTGAAATTGAGAAAAAATTCATAATGACGTAATGGCAGTGAATGAAGTGCAGCTTGTGACACAATTAATGTGAAAGCTCAGAATGTTCCTGAAACACTGCTGGCAAAGTCCCCTACATCTTAGGAGTGTTGTTAACTTTGTTACTCTTCAACTGGTGGCAGAGGTCTTTTCCTGTGGAACTCGGTCTAAGAAAACTTGTAAAATAGTGCCATTCTTATGTTAAAATACAAAATCAGGACAGTTATGAAACAGTGACATTGGTGGCAGTTTCATGTGAATAAATACTTGGATTTTAAGCAGACCTTACTCCTTGGGACTATTTCAGAATAACTTGATTAATTGACTTTCATCAAAGAGCAAATTAAATATTTAGATTCTATAGAGATCTAGCTGGAGTAGCTTCTTTGGCATCTGTCAGTGATGATATTTAACTTTATCGATAAACTTTTTCCCCTTGCTAAGAGGTTTTTTGATTTGTTGTCTGGGTAGAATTTTTTTATATGTGATATTGGAAAACCCCTTAAGTGTCTTTTTCTGTCTCCCTCCTTTTTAATACATATCAAGCAGTATCCCTATTTAGTAAATTACTTAATAAATGAATTTCACTCTGTCATGCCTGCTTTCTGAATCTGGTTACCAAAACTGCAACACATTCAGCTTCAGTGCATGGCTGAACTCCAGTGCAATGACACACAATGTGCAGGTGGTTGAATAGTCCTTAAAAACCAACCTGTAAAACATGCCACTCTTAGTGCCAGTGAATAAATGCCAGCTTCAGCATGAGTGTTCTTTTAAAATGTGCACCTTGCTGAGGTTATTAGTCTGAATTCAAGGACATGCAAATGCAGACTTTGCATAAAGCTCCAGGAGTGGCATACCTGTGAAGTGCTGCTGCTTGATTTTCAGAAGATGGCATGCTGTGAATTTTAAAACTCTCTCATCATGGATGAACTGCAGCAAATGTCATTTTGTAATTGAGGCCATGTAAGTTCGTTATTCTACATGTATTTCTAACAATGAAGTTTCAAAAAATCTCTTTGCTGGGATCAGAGAAATGCTATCATCATGAAAGGAAATACTGCAGTATTTGCTGAATAGGGCAAGGAAACAGAAGAATGAGAATTCTGCATCTTTTCCAACATATATATAATTGTCATCTGTTTCATGGATTAGTGTGAAGATTATGCTGTTGGCCTTCTGTTTAAAAGTAGAGGAATAATGATAATGGTGAAAATATTGCTGCTTCCCTTAACATGAACGTGGATGAAAAGGAAGCATCACAAGGAACTGTAGCCCAGCTGTGACTTTAATTTGAACAAACCCAACTCAGACAAAGATTTTGGGAAAAGAAATCCACAGATAAAAGTGAGATGGACCCTAATATTCTATCAGTCCTAAAAAGACTTATGTAAAATAAAGGCTTGTGTAAAATACAGAAATTACTTAACTCTGCTTCCCCCAGCTTAAGCCATTTAGTGGTTTTGTTTTGCTCTGCCACTTGTGTGGTTAATTTAATCATATCTTTGACATCTGTGAAAATGGAAAGAGCCAAATGTTGCTGCTAACTAGAATGGTCAGTCACAGCACTCCTTGGAGAGAAGGTATCTTCACAATGCTCAGAATTAATGCATTTTCAAACAGTGTTCATAATAAGTGAGAGGTCCTGGATGAAATTGTGGTGAGGTGACCCTGGCTGGACACCAGGTGTCCACCAAAGCCGCTCTCATTCCCCTGCTCAGTGGGACAGGGGAGAGAAAATAGAACAAAATGCTCGTGGGTCAAGATAAGGACAGGGAGAGATCACTCACCAGTTGCTGTCATGGGCAAAACGGAGTCGACTCAGGGAAATCAGTTTAATTAATTATCAATCAGCTCAGAGTAGGATAATGAGGAAATAACTATGTTATTCCTGAGGCAATACCATCATCGTTGATGGGCTCAGCCTTGTCCAGCAGTGGGTCTCTCCTGGACCCATCGGGCATTGGCTCTGCTGGACATGGGAGCTTCCAGCAGCTTCCTCAGCTTTCTTCCCTGAAAGCCCCTGCTACCAAAACCTTGCCACGCAACCCCAAAACAGAAGTGTTTAAAATTTAAAAAAAAAAGGGGGGGGGAGGGTGGAAGAGGGAATAAGATCTTTGTGCTGGAAATTGTAGTCCAAAATGTGTAAATGAGAAAATTTCTTTGGAATACATGGAATTGCAGAATTGCAAAAGCTGATCTATAATATAGTCACAGAAGTAATGGTAATGGGTAACTGCTATGATTTTAAAAAAAATTTGTCATTCTTCTAATATTTTTTTCATTTATCTTTCTGAAACCTCATGAAAGCAGGTTATTTGCCAGTGATTAACTGATGCTGTAAAGGCATCCTTGCATGTCCGTCTGCAGAATAATTGTCAAGTACTAGGTTGTGTGCTCAGTACCACTGTTTCCATGCATTGCCATTTACCTGTGGTGTAAATTGGAGCCACATGAGAAACGTGTTGGTAGAAAGAGGGGGACAAACTGTGAACTGATTGATAATTAAAAGATCTGAACATACCACTTGAAATTTTTTAAGTTGTCTGATTCCTTATTATTTCAGTTTTTAAATTTTATTTTATGCCAAGGTAGTCAAGCTTCTGTGAGGTCTCATATTTTTGAGGAAAGGAATAGAGAGAACACACACCATTTCAATGGCTGTCCATAATTTGGGGCTGCCAAACCAATGCTATTCATGCTGACATCCTGTCTTTTCAGACAATTAAATAATCTATGTTGAGGTAATTAAAGACAATTGCCTGTAATAGCAGAAATTTATTATAATAATTTTGTTTTCCAGATAACAATGCAGATTTATAATTTCTGTGACCACATCCAGAGTTTTGCTACCAGAATTGACAGGGAAGCCATAAATAGCTGTTATTCCATTATGCTAAGTGTCACAGGTATAAATTTAACTCTGTTTTATTTAAAAATCCATGAAGACAGGTTTCATCCTTATGTTAAATGGATCCACAGCAGTTAAACCTAAGCCCGTTCATGGTTTTCAAATTTTTCTTTACTTTTTGTCACACCTGTTGGTCACAAATCATATGCACAGTTTGAATGGGAATGAACACTTTTGGAAGGTTTTAAAAGAAGACTTTCAAGTTAATGAAGTGAAAGAAAAGCAAGTTTCAAAATGCTTCCACTTTGCAGTGATTTCACCAGGTAACTCCAAGCCTATTAGCAAATTTGATCACTTGTATGCTATTTCCTCATGTTCATGGGACATTTACAAGATTCCTAAAATGATATTTTCCCTTCCAAAACTGGGAAGGCTTTTGCTGGCAGAAGCTGTTTTAAAAACTATTTAAAAACCAAAACAAAACATATCTTTCTTTCAACAACATAGCCTGCACGTGATGCAGTCAAGAGGTGCATTTAACTGTCAGTAATCTGGGAAGTTGTAAGAAAATATGCAACTTGGGCTACACTGGAGAATTTCTGTTCAATTAGACTTCGTTTTTCTTTGTTAATCATTGTGGCTGAAAAGCTTCACCAGGGTGTAAAGAGCAGTCACTCATACGGCACTCATTCATATCTATGTTTGTTGATCTTTGATGATGTTATCAGTTTAGAAGTCATGCAGACATAGTGAAGCTGTATATGCTGTGTTGAGAATTAGTGCAGATTAGTCCGATGATTATACCATTGCCAGTTTCTTTGTTATATTATGCTTTTTTATGTTTTCCGCCTCGATTATTGCAGGTTTCGTCAGTGTAAGTTTTGGTTATATACATAATACAGCCTATTTTAAAGACATTTCACTCATTACTTTAAAAACCTAAAATTTTTAAGCAATCAAAAAATATCTGGGTTTTCTAAGTATAATTTCAGGGGATTTATTTAAAGCATTTTAATGATCTCCAGTTTTGCCTGTTAGCAAAGTCCTTTTTATCCTAAGAAACTAAAAGTGAAAGACAAGCAAATGGTTTGAGATTATATGCATAATTAAGTTAATGGTTGTGAAATAGAACCTGAGGAATCAAAAAATGTGGTAGAGGAGCATCAAGATGGTTTTCTAAATGCTGAAGGTTTTGGATAGGACATGCATCAGAGTGACTGAGGGAATCACAGCCTCAGGGATTCTCTCTCTGTCTTAAGCCAAAGTTGAAAGTACAGCAAGGAGAGTTCCCATCTTGGCCTGTTGTGTGCAGCCCTCTGATCTCAAAGGCAGTGCAGGTCATTGGCCTCAGAAAGGACCTACATTGGAAGTATTAATCAGACTCAATTCCCAGACTTCTGTCCCAGGTGAGGAAGCTGCTTCTCTGTCCTCATCTCCCAGGTTTCCTGCTGGGCTTTTGATGCTCTTTTTGCAGGGGTTTAGCAGAAGTTGCCAAGTGCTTGAGTTTGAGTCTTGGCAATAAGCCACAGGACAAGCAGAGTGGCTTTCACTCAGACAACTCCTGCTTCTTTTGAAATTATGAAAGCATAAATAGGGTCCCCTTGAAAAAGGCACCTGAACGGAGTAGATGCTCTGACAGAGGTTGCTTGGTAGAGGAAAACAAAGCCAAGAGCATTGGGAATGTGGTGTATTAACACCGCCATGCACTAGAGGGCCCAGCCTGCATATATCCATTTCCCAAGAAGAAAAATGGGTAGTAGGCTGAAGAAGCTTCTGAGAAATCAGTAATATTAGGAGAAGAAAGAGCTGTCTGAAGTCAACAGGGTTCAAAACAGGACTGAATGTGGAGAAAGGTGATAGACTGACAAATGCATTCAACCTGAAAATGTAATCAGACAAGCATGTTCCCCTGCTGGAGAAGGGATTTAGCAACTTTGAACTCAAAATCATGTGATTTTTCTTCCTCCTCCTGGCTAGATTAAAAAGGGGAATGATGTTTTTAATATTATATCATGCTTAATAAACCATTGCGTGCTGTGTCAAGTTCATTTTCCCTATCAACTCTGGCTAAAACCCATTGCTTTCTGTAGTCTAGCCTGAAGGTGACAAGAGATTTGAATCATTGTAATTAGGCACTCATCATGCTGCAAAAAGATACAACTATCTTGATGAATCAGTATGGAAAGAAAAACGGTGGGTTTTTTTTTTCTTTAACTACTGTTGGTGCCTGGGAATGTGAGAGCAGAAATGAGCTCTACAGGAACTGAGGGAGTTTCCTCAGCATGACAACAATTGTCCTGTCTTCTGTGCAGAAAAAGTTGAGTGGTTTTTGCCCCTCCAAGTCCTGTTGACACCTTCAAGTGTTCTTGGACCTCTCCCAGGTTTTACTTGACAAACATTTTCATGTGTGCCACTTCTTTCTGATTCTGAGAAATACACAAGAATTCACTTTCCGCACTTAAGCAAGAGCTATGAAATGAGTTATTGTTTGCCTTTTAGGATTGGTGCTCCAGGGCACACTTTTGCTGTGAAGTATAAGTGATGAAAAAGCAGATCTGCCCAGGTTTGTGGTTGGATATAGCAGAAATGGGGTATAAGGAACTTCATCCCTCTGGGGAAAGGCATATCCATGCACACCAAAATGTAGGTTTTGTGATGCTTATTACAGCTGTTTGTACTAATAATTGATTTTTGTTCTCATTTTTGCCTGTGTTTTTTAAAAGGTGCAGAAAAAAATCCTGAAATACAAATGGCTTTCACCAGGTAGAGGTGCATTGCTGTTTTCACCTTTTCTTTCTGGGAACAATGAGTTACTCTTCATTCTTTTTCTCTGAAGATACTTGATGTTATCACTCATATATGCATCTTTCCTCAGAGCTTGGATAACATTCCTTTTGATTATTAAGTTGTTGGAATATGAATCAGGGAATGGTATTTATTGCCCAGTAACATGTCTTATGTACAGTGGAGTCTTGTAATAATCACGAAGTGTCTAAATTCAGGGTTCTAATGCCAATTTATAAGCGTTGTAGTTTTCAAAACTGAAATGTGACTATGGATTTATATACTCATTTCAGTAGTGGCAGTTGAAATGGGATAATGCACTTTGGGAGGAGCAGGGATCAAGCAGTAGGTTGCTCATCCTACATAACTACCCTGTAATAGATCTTTCAGAGCTTTGAAGAGTGAGTGTTTTTAATGACCATGTTGTATCATTTTATGGATAATTAAAAAAAGTTACACACTTTTGCTAGTTAATGTTAAAGCTAAACAGATTTAGAATGTACCAAAAATAGATTTCAAGCTGGGGTTTGTAAAAATTTCCTCTTCTGAAGTAAGCAAATACTAATCCTGTTGGCCATGGAAACTGTGTCTTTGTCTCTATTGAGATTATGGTTTAAATCAGTTAATATGCAGTATTAAAATTTTATATAGTATATTTGTGTATATATATGTATATACACATATCTATACAAATATACTAGAATTAATTTGGCTTTGCAACCTTAGATATTTAACAGGAAATGTACATGAGAGTTTTTCCATTTTCAAATGATGAACTAAACACTTAGCTCAAAGTAACAGCCCTAATTTCCAGACAGATACGCATCTATATTCAGAACACTGTTTTTTCCCTTCATGATTTTTTTATCACCTGACTTATGTAAATAAAATCTGCTGAGGAAGGACACAGCATTTTTCTTTGATTACCTGAAGGGACAAGTTCACACCGTCTACCTTTTGTTCCCACATTCATTTTTGGAACTTGTTGGCTGATTTGATAGATTTGGTGGAGAAGGTAGAGATCTTCAAAGCTTCTAATGTGAATGTGTTTCTTTAAAATTTAAGGAAATACAAATTGGTGTTCCCTTCCCCAGACTGCTCAAGAAAAGACTGTGACCTGAGCTCAAGGGTTTTTTTTCAATTCGGCCTTTGACATCAGTCATTAACTACATAGGTCCCGATGGCTGAGAAGGCTCCAGAGCAACAACGGTGTGCTGGCGCCAGAGTTGTGTGTAGTGGCAGAGGAGAGGAAGGAAAAGGGAACTGAAGGGCATGACTACAAAGAAGTGAAAGAGCTGAATGTAATGTAGAAGGAATTTGGGAAACTCGAGGGAAAAGTGAGGAACCTAACATGGAGGTTTGGGAATATGGGATTGGGCTTGTACATCACCAATGCATAGAAAATCAGATGAGTTGCAGTGCCCTTCACTGTTTGGTCTGTCCTTTGGATTACAACCTGTATGTGTTGTGGCATACAAGAACACTGAAAATAAATTTTTAAGTAGTGTGTAATTCTTGTTGCCATTTTCTTTTCAGTTTGATCACTTATTCATCATGGGCAATGTTTCCTTTGTTTTCTGCTGACAGAAGAATGCTTCCTTGTTCTTACATGTTGATATATGACTTCGTTTGAGGGAGAATGTTGGTGTTGCCTTTAGCAAAATGATGTATGCATTTGCATTTCTGGAACACTTTCAGCTTCCCATTTGCTTTTATCTCCCTTACAGAATGGGCAACGGTTTTCTAGTTTATCTTTTCTGAAGATCAGCATAGATTGTTGATTACAGGGTACAATAAATCAACTTGTCGACTTTTGCCACTTTTCATGTTTATGTTATAAATCTGAACAATGTTGAAGATTTATAGAAAAAATTAAAAATTAATTCAAGCTGTAAATGCTTGAGAACAAAAGGAGTTTTTTTTAAACTGGATTTTATTTCTAAAAGCCTGCTACATAAAATTGCATGTCTCTATCTAGAACCAGGTTTTTAATTTTAATTGCTAAAGGGGTTTTTGAGTGATTTATTAGACACCTGAATGCAAAACTGAAAGTATATTGTTGTAATCCTATTGTTGTCTTTATTTGCCTAAACAAGAAAAACAGATAATTTGAAAATACAATGTTCATTAGAGTAAAAAAATACAGGTTTTTCTTGTCGTGTTCTTCAGTTTGCTTTTAAAGGAATTTGTTTTCTTACTGTTTTGTAAAATAGACTTGAAAAACTTCATTGTAGTCACAACATAATTCTTCATTATTTTTTTATCTGAAATTTCTGAATGTGTGGAAGGAATTTGTAAACTTTACTTTTTCAGTAGAGTCAGATGAATGACTCTCTTATCCACTTGTGGGCAGCATATTTTGTTTTCCAGTTGCAATATATAGAAAGAGTTTAGTTTTCGCCTCTCTATTTCATTTTGACCTTCTAACCAGAACTAACACTTCGAATACATCAGTGTTTTCAGCTTGAACTATTACCCAAACTAAGCCTTTTTCCCACAAGTTTTTTGGACTGAATTCTTGAATTCCACAAGAAAAGCACTAGGCTAATTATTTTTTGTAGACAAATTTTTGTTTTTCATAAAGAATAAACAATTTCCAGTCAAGTCCCCTGTTTCCCTTTTTTATCTGACGGCTCAGAGGAAAATCCAAGGAAATTTCTCTCATTGTTTCAAGGGAGCATAAAGTGATTTAAAAAAAACACAAACAACAAGCAACAGACATATAATTCCTAGTTTCTTTTTTTCCTAGTTTCTTTTTTTTCTGTGTCAGTGACCTGAATTTATTGTGGCAGTTTTGTCCTTTCAGATTTGAATAGATTCCCAAGTAATTTTTCTTCTTGAATTCTGTTAAGCAATGAAAGACTCTGAATTCTACCAAAAATCAAACAAGGCCCTTTAACAAGTTTCTCAGAGGAAAGGTAAGGTTTCTTCACCTGGTTTTCCCCTGCCCCACTGCCTTCCCCCAAACAGGACCTTCCCTTTGCCCTTGGGCAGTTTTGTCCCATTCCTTTACCATATAAACTTGATTACATGTCTCTGAATGCAGTTTAAGGGATCACTGGGCAAGGGGCAAGTCAGACCTGAAAAAGGAAAAACGTTCTTGCTCCCTAGAAATGAATTTGGAAGTTTACCTATTTTCTCAAGGTAATTTTTGTCTTTTAAAGGAGCACCTAACTTTTTGTAGTCTTTCCATCTCTTCTGGAGTGTTCACTCCTAAATACCTCATAAGTTTCCTTGTCTGTTGAAATTTCAAGAACTCTGCTAACTGCATTTTCTTTGTTAGTGGTGTTTCTTTCCTTATGACTACTTTTGCTTAGAATTTGTCTTGAATTCAGACACATTTTCCAAGAGCTCAGTTATTATTCTTTTACTATGGGTAAGATTGACAGCCTGAGATTCTTTACCATAATTATTTCTTGAATTGTCCTATAAGTTGGAGTTTCCTGTGTTTTGACAGGGCAGGGATGTGTGTTAGTACCTCTTCTGTGTGTTCTTTAGGTTTGACGTATTAGAGACTATCAAAGACCTGAATTTATTGTGGTGGTGTTAATGATGCAAGCCGAGAATTCAGCCTAAACTGTTTTGGAACTGTGGCTTTCAAGGTTTTTAAATGTTTTTAAGGGTAATTTTAAGTGTTGGAAAGAAGGAAAAATAGCAATTACCTTGTAATGGACACTGGGATCTCTCCTTCCTGTTTGCACTGAATGTGAGTTACCACATGCATGGCTGTGGGAGGTTGGGAATTACCGGCAAAATCCCAGTGATGGCTGCTATGGAAGAACACAAGTACATGGGAATATTGCAACACATTTAAGAATTATTTCCTTTTCATCCATAGCAAATGTCACAGGTTTCATAAGTAGAATGGTAAGAACTTCCCTGAAGTGATGGTGGGGTTTTTTTTTCTTTTTTTAAATGGCATGTGGTTAACTCAGGTTGAGCAAAAACCTGGGCCTGGAGGAGAAAATTGCAAAGTCCTTTACTATGTAATAGGCTTTTTCTTCCTATTTTTCATCTAAATTCCAAATATTCTTGTCTTCTTAGGATGATCTTGATAACAAGTAAGCTATACAGTTCTTGGGCATCTTTTTTTCAATGCTGTTTTCTTGTACCTCACTTCCTTTATGCGGCCCCTCTGTCACTCCTTTGAGAGAATAACCATGATTATTTTAGCAAAGTTTCTAAACTTGATAAGGGTAGATTCCACTATGCTCAAGTGAAGAGCCACCATTTATTATGAGTCCCTCATTTGGAACATCCTCTTCAGGACATTGCTGATGAAGTACAATCCTAATTCTTTGTCTTTAATATCATAAGCCACCAGTGCAGTCTTTGTTCTCCCAATGTTGCCACGNTATGCGGCCCCTTTGTCACTCCTTTGAGAGAATGACCATGATTATTTTGGCAAAGTTTCTAAACTTGATAAGGGTAGATTCCACTATGCTCAAGTGAAGAGCCACCATTTATTATGAGTCCCTCATTTGGAACATCCTCTTCAGGACATTGCTGATGAAGTACAATCCTAATTCTTTGTCTTTAATATCATAAGCCACCAGTGCAGTCTTTGTTCTCCCAATGTTGCCACATGAAGCCTTCCCAAGGACAGTGCTATGCCTCTTCCCACAGAGTGGAATTTTGGTGGGCTTTCCCCATTTTCTATCTGCCTTCATAATATTTTCTCCCTCTTCTATACATGATTAGTGAGACAAAGGAAGATTTGAGCCTTATGGAGAGGGAGTCAGGTTGACTGGAAGTAAAAAGTGGCATTTGCATTTGCATTTACAGTGTGTGTTTACTGGCTTGGGATGACATCCTGGAAGTTTCCTATCTCCTCATGTTTGCTGGCATATGTACTGGGTTTGCTTAAAAAATAGTAATAAAATAAAACTTCCTTATGCAGATCTTTTCACTTCAGGTTTAGTGGTTCACACAGTTTTAGTGACATCTATATTTTTGCTCTTGTTTTGGTGACAACAATGTTAATATTAATACCATTAATATCAAGGGCTACTGAATTTTGATTATATTGGAATACATTTTGAAGTTATCTTTGTGTTGGGATTAATTTCTATTTAAATTGTATAAAATCAGTCTTTACTGTAACTTGGAGACAGAAAAAATATATTGAGAAAGCCTTGAACAGACTTTCTAATGCAGGGCCAGCTATGTCAGTTTGTGATTAGATGAAATGACATGGATTTATTAATGGGACTGGTAAGAGGAGTATTATTATGGCAGTATTGAATTTAAACTTTTATCTCTTTGTTCTCATTGGGCAAAAAATTATTGTGGCAGATTTGAGAATGGGAATTTCACCCCATGATTTTGTTTTTATATAAATATAAAAGCATGCAGTTGTTCACAGGTAAGCAAATGGGTACGACTGGGTCTCCACATAAAATGCTGGTTTGTGAGAGATATGTCAAGAACTGCATAGTATGAACGTGTACTTTGAGGCTTAAACTGCAACCAAGCAAAAACGTGCAGCCTTCCCCTTTTGTCTATAATAGGGTCGGCACTGGGAACCATGATCCCTTTGATCTTTACATAAAACAGATGAAAATGCATAAATTGCTTCTAATCAGAGATGAATTAAAGGAAAATAGCCTCCCGGAGGACAAAGCACCCCAGGCACCCATCAGCAGCCCTACCAAATGACAGACCTGGAGGAGACTTCAAAGCCGCAAACACAACTGCCAGTGAAATCCACTAAGAATCAAGATGCCATTAAAAAGAAAAAAAAATTGCACAGTTTACAAGTGTCCAGAACTCTCTCTTTAAGAAAAAGTGGCAGAAACACTACAAGGACTTGCTTTTTAAGCCACTAAATGTTCTTTTTCTTTTAGGAGACTTGATAAAGGCAAGACTTGCTTGTGTAATTTAGTCCAAATGTGTTCAGACATAACAAACATTGGTAATTTTAGTGTCAGGTAGGGTTTATTTCATTTGAGTGGCATATTGTTTAGAAGCTGAAGTATATATTTTAGTGGAAGCAGATCAGACATTTATTGTAATTGCTTCTTTGGTTGTCATCTTTATTTGTCCCTGTGAACACAAGCACGATTAGCATTCCTCAAATTGCAGAATAAGGAGGAAATGTAAATATCTGGTTTGATTTTGGAGGACAGGGAAGAGAGATTTGAGGCAATAATTTTATTATGAGTATTTTCTCTCTGTGGAACAAAGAATAACTTTATCCCAAGTTAAATCAGAATTCAGATCCTCTTCTAGCTCAGGTAACTAATTTAAATAGTATTTAGATATTAATATCAGTAATGTTAAATATAAGAAATTGACTTGAATAAGGAATATTAATTGCTGGTTTGTTTCAAGAGAGGTAACCTAAACATGAATTTTGCATTCTTGTTAGCATTCTGTTTATGAGAAGATACCAAAACTTAACATTTTTAAAGATAGAGACTACCCACAATTTTATGGAGTACTAAAATGCCACTTTTGATAAAGACTGATGTAGTTCCCACAATATAAATATTGTTTTGGGAAGGTTTTTACCTGATGCTAATTGTATACTTTACTTACTTATTGTGTACAGTGTAATCAAGCCCACATAAATTTTAGAGTCACTTAGTGGCATAAAAAGAACAAATGACATTTCCAAATATGTAACTGACAATGAAATTGTTTAGTGGGCTGAATGATTTTCTGTAGATGAGGTCAGAAAGGTTGCCTAATTCATTTTGTAAGAACTTATTTTCAGTTGCTTCTGACCCTAATTGCTACAACTGAAGTATGTTATGTCTAGAGCTCTTGGGTTTTGGAAGAAGTAAAAAGATTTTGCCAGTCTGTTCAAGGATGAAGCTAGGAAAAATTGCTGAGGACTTTCTTTCTCTTAACATTTTATAAGGTTTTTCCCCCTTCCTGAAGACCCTTATACCTCTGTTCCTTGGAGCAGACATTTTAAATAGATTTTGAAAAATTGGAGTTTATCTATGACTTGTGAGACCTTCATGAGTTAGCTTTCCAAAGCTTGCATCTTCAGTGGATGCACTTGTCTCGCTTTTGGACAACTGACCCACCTGCATGTGAATGAGCAGAGACTGACTCCTGGCACAACAGGCATAGCTGGATTTTCTTCAGAAAGACTGATTCTGACTGATCGTATCAATAGCTGCACTGAAATGGCAGAAGGCTGTAAGGCAGAGCAGGAAGTCTGCCTTGGTCTACCAGGTGGGATGAGAGCTACAAAGAGAAGAGTCTGAAAATGAAGAAAAGAAACAATGTCTTGAATAGAACTTGATGGCCTGTAAGTGCAGAGCAAGAGCCTCTCTTATTATGGACTTTTTCCCAGCATTAAAAAAGAGGTCTTTGCCACAGCTTACACAGAGAACTGTCCCCTTTCCCTCAGTTTTTGCTCTGACCCTGTGTTTCTGCCTAACAGAAACCCTCCTCTTGTATTGAGTCATACTGCATTGACTGATCAGCATATAAGACCTGAAAACAAAGTCAGTCATTATTTCCTTTTGTGAGTATCTGAAAGATTTTTGCAGATAATACGCTTCAGTGCTGCTATTTGTTTCTCCTATCTTAAACTTTTTATCATTTTGGATCCTTTGAATTAGACAGGGCCTTATGTGGTTGAGACTTCCATCTGTGTCATAATTTGGCAAAGAGGAATCTCAGTTCACCCTGAGTCAAAGTGGGTGCTGGAACACAGCAGTAGTGTTTTCCTTCTATATGATATCAAGTGGCATAGGTACGAATTGCTCCTTCAAGACAACAGAACAGTTTACCAGGCTTTTTTGCTTTTTAAGAAGGAACTCATTTTCTTAAATCCCCTTTCTGAATGCAAGGAAATTTTTACTATTTCTTTCATGTTTGCTATGTAAATCTGCTTGGAAAGGAATGATCATGTGTGACCATGTGCATTAAGCAATCAGCATGATGGACTCATCAAACTCTGAGCAATATCTTCAGGCTCCCCTTAAGGGAGTGTTAATCAGCCAGAGTGCCAAAAACTGCTACTTCTAAACTGGACTCATGGGGGTATGAGGTGCCTCAGGGATCTGGTGCACAATCTGGGACAACTTATCTTGGGATGGTTGTTGTGGTTCTTGCGCTGCCTCTGCTTTGGGAATAATTCCGTTGCTTATGTAGCAGGTCCACAGGGTACAGTTGGCAAATGAAGGAAAACTGAAACTGGTGCAAGTGCTCTGTTGGCACTGAGCTGTACCTTGCATCAGTGCAGGGCTGTGAAATCCCAATTTCACAAGTAGCTTAGCCACTCTGCAACTGGGTGAGAACCCCTTTGTGGCTAAGGATAAGAGAATTAGGGGTACAATTGGTATGAGCTATTGCATATGTCTGGTGATAATCTGCCCTGCTCAAGAACTGGCACACTGAATTAGAGCAATTGTATCCTTTAGCCTTTCCCTCAGTCTCTCAGTATTCACATTCAAAGGCAATATAGACAAAGAATAAACAATTTAAGGCCTTAAGTACTGCAGTGCTTGACTTTACAGAGAAGTCTGGTTCACCTTCTAGATACACCTCCAGCAACAAAGGTATTTTTAAAGGAATTTATTTACAGGATTTCTCTACCTGCACGGAAATCAGGGTTCTTGCAATTGGGATTTTTCTGCTTATAAAGGACCTAAACGAAGAGTTCTCATAACCTTCTAAACTTCTTCATATCTAATAAGTTTCTTCATGTTGAACAGGAGTCATGGTTCTGACGTGCATACAAATGCAATTGCATTTTGCATGCAATCAATGGCAGTTCTGTCTGATTATGATAATTTGATCAATAATATGTATTCAGTTTTTCTGCTGTTCCATATTTACTTTAGGAATTGGACAGTGGTAGTCTAATGTGAAAGGCCTTCATCCTGGCAGGGATGCGTAGTCACTGCCATGCTTCTGGGTTTCATTATAGGAGCCCAATCTTTAACAACTTTTAGTATATCTGCTTGTCAAAATACCATTCTTCTTCTTTTTCTTCATCATCGTCTTTGTCATCATCATCAACTTGGTCAGGAATTTCTCACCTTTATGGCGTTTCTGTCCACAGAGATGGAGTTATCATGTGGCCTTGTGTTCATTTGTGCTTAAATTTGCCTTTTGTCGTCTGACACAGTATGCCTCATTTTTCAAGACTGTGACCAAGCAATGCAGTGAATTTAATTTTTTAGATTCCCTACATCCCATTTTATCCAGGAAGGACAAAGATGTTTGTCTGAGTCTTCAGTTTGTTCATTCCTTTGCCTCCAGTGTCTGAACAGATAACTATAACCATTGATAACCATAACCATTGATAGCCATGACCACTAATAACCATTGCTCTGTCCCCAGCCTTTTCTTCAGAGAGAAAAAAAAGACTGAAAAAAGCTGCTGTTTACCTGCCTGTAACTCACTGCAAGACATCTGGGGCATAATGAGGTGCTGCTGCTGTCTTGGCCTCCCAGAGGAGCTGGCAGAGGGAAGGTTGTTTCCCTTTCTGACCATATGGAGAACAGAGAACAGGCAGAACAGAAGAGCAAAGCCTGCAAACGTGGCTTGGTCTGTGAGGAATATGTCACTGTGAGATGCCTCTCATTGTTCCAGCCTCTGCTGCCTATAAAAACAAGTTGAATCATCCCAGATTATAGTCTGGCATATTAATGTAAACTGTGACTGGTTGGGGTTGCTTTTAATATGCCAGGCTTATGTTTGTTCAGCAACTCTTATGCAACATCTGTGGTATTGGAGTGCAGGGGGCTGAACAGTGGGGAAAATGAATGAGTACAGATGTCTCAGGCTAAATAATTGGTAGAAGATAGACTTGCTAGGTCACAATGTCCACTCAACTTCTACTGCTGTGCTGGGGAGAAACAGGACTGTTCCAGGTACGTTCTGAGGTAGCCTCTCCTTGTGGAGCTGTTGTGCCCAGCTGACTCCAGCTGAAAAAGCCTTGCCCATATCAGTGGTTTCCATTAGATTTCTCTTGAGAATGCAGTTTTAAGAGGCATGTTTCTGGCAGCTCTGCCAGCTGACACAGCTCTTGCTCTGTCCTTGCATCACTAGCCTAATTGCACTGGCAAACTGTTTGTAGGGTTGCTTGGTGCACTGGTTCATGGAATTGAACTGGTTTTAAATTGACCGTTTTCCTTTGCATGCCTTGTAAGCAGTTGTACTAGCATAGCTGAAGGAAGATCAGCAGCTTTGGATTTTTTTTAACAGGTCTTTTGTCAGGACCTTCAAACTCCTGAAGCTCCTTTGAAGGTATAACGCTAAAATTTTTGACAAAAGGTGTGCGGAAGCCTGCACAAGAAGGTTCTAGAAAACTGGTGTTTACATGATATTGGTGACTCAGGGGAATGTGTGACCATTATATCAGGAGCCTCAAATACTGTGCAGTGGAATCCCTTGTAAATATCTGAGGGAATATGTAGGTATTTCTTGACAAATTTACCGTTATAAATTCTGCCTTTTTTTATATTGAGCAAATGTGACTTGAGTACAGCCACTGATATAAAAAATACAGCTGGGTTTTGTTGTTGTTGTTGTTGTTTGGTTGGGTTTTTTTAATGAGTTACATAAAGATGAAGAAGAAAATAGCAAGTGGAAGAGTAGAATAGAGAGAAGAGTAGAAGGTCCAGCCTAGCCTGAAGGAAGGATTAGGATTGTGAGGAGAAGCATATGAGATGTAGGAAAACCATTAACCATTTAGATTGGGAAAAGTCTAAATGTTATTCTGAATCCCAGAATCCAGTGTACATTGGACTAGGCCTGGGGATAACAGGATGCTTTTATTGGAAATGAAGAGCCTGAAGAGTGTGGCACACAATGCCTTTAGGAGGGAGCTCAAAGGATTAGGTACTGCCAAATCAGCATTGAGAACAGGGAGCATCCTAAGTAGACATGGAACTTTTGTGGACTTAATTTGCTAAAACTGATTTCTTTTACTGAGCAGTTGTGAACAACATAGTTGTTTTTCCCAACAAAGGCCAAGGATTAATTTTTTTAAGGTCCAGCCTAGGTATAGTAGTGGGTGTGTTTCAAAAATAAAGATTAACCCTGTAAAATGTAAGCAACTGAACCATTTTTTGCTGCAAAATGACCTCCCTTTCCACTTCCAAAAAAGAAAAGTCAGCCTAGTGAGAACTTACTTGCATTTCAGTTCACACAGCTGAAGACTTGCAAAGTTATTCACAACTTTAAGTAGAAGTGTAAGATTATTAAGGTGGTTTGCCACTTCTAAATGGCAAACCTGCCCATAACAGTAAAAGTTTGGGCGCTGGATGACACATTTTTTCTTATACTATAATGTCTGCCTTTAATCTTTTAAGTAAGATTTTTTTCAAGACTTACTTTTTTGAATTATCCATTTCTTGGATAATGGTTTAAGATATGTATATGTGTAGCTTGATTTTCATTTAACCAAGAAAGTAAATCCTGCTTTAGAAAAAATTTAGTTGACTTTGACCCCAAAATAGGTCGTCCATCATGATCTAAGCATTTCTTTTGCATGAAAAACAACCAGGGAATAAATTAAAAATATGCTCACAGAAGTTGTATTGTAGATAATTTTGGGTATGGAAGGTACAAATTTAAATCAGCAGAAAATGGGATGAATCTCATTTGAAAGAAAGACTTATATTGTATCATATATTTATATATTACAAAATAATATATTAAATTTTTAATTAGCATGTTTGATATGTTTCTATTGAAATAAGTTTATTTTTCATCCACTGTGAGTGAAAGGCATGAAGCTGAGGTCAGCATAAGGATTGGAAATTGGTATTTGAAACACAAGGTGGTGCCATTGTGTAAAGTTGTGCTTCTGTGGAGTTTCTGAAGGCAGTGAAGGTAAAAACGGTGTTTAAAAACTTGTGAGAAGTGTGTACAGAGAAGTTAGCAGTTTTAAATGAAAGATTTGTAGCACAGGGTGAAGGGGAGTGTGCCTGGGGTTCTGGTTTTTTGATACACAGGAGGAAAAGGGATCTCTCAGGAAAGAGCTGTGTGATAAACGGATGTTTTATTTTGACTTTAAGTCTGCTTGCAAGTATTTTCCTTTTTTGGTTTCAGAAGGGGAGAGAGAATTTAACTCACAGTGTGAATCTAGGAACCATCTCCTAGCAGCTTTATATTGTGAATATATAAAAAACAATCTTCCCTTGTGTTACTTTAAATACACCCTAAAATGCCTTAGGATTAAAGCAATCATCTGTAATACAATATCTGTGGCTTATCGTTGATTGGCTCAAAACATGAAATACAGCTTTTTTTTCTTGGAACAGTCAGCATGTTTCCTTCATTGTCTGCTTTACCAAATTCTTCATTCCTTGTCTAATCCTAAGATATTAAAATAATTAAGTGGGATAGTCACAGTTTCACTAATGAAGCATAATTGAGCTTTGGAATACTTTGATATTAAAATTAAAAAGAAAACACAAAAATGGATTTGCTGAGCATATGCACATTATTCCTATATATTGCTCCCTGGTTTGGGCAGTAACTGGGGGGCTGGCTTGCCTAAGGACACTTAGGCTGTCCTCCTAACAGTTTTTTTTAGCCTGCAAGTCTTTATCAGAAAGAGTGTGCAACTCTGCTTATTGCATCTGTGAGAAGAGTTAGCTCTAACCAAAGTACTCATTATAACTTTAAGGTGTGAAAATTCGATTGCATCAATGTTTATTCTTTTAGGTAAAGTGGTCAAAAGAAAATCAAAGTTTTGCAATAGCCGTTCAGACCTGGCTGCTGTATGTAAACGATACATTTGTAATTAACTTGTTGGAAAAAATATGTTTGACTTTATTCAGCAAATGCTATAGAATGATTGTTTCTATTGAGTCAGATAAAATATTGTTTAATGTGCTTTGTTACTTAAATATATCAGGTCCTAATAACAATTTATGTGACCTAGAAAACACCAAAGACTTGGCATCAATTTTCAAATTACTTCTTTGTTTCAGACTAAGAATCCTGTACTGTAATAATGTCTTATGTACAGGATTGCTTATTATAGATGTTGCATGCACTTTAACTGTTGTGCAAAGCACCTCTCCCATGTAATTACACAAACATATTCATAATTAATATGACTTGTGTTAGCGTGATCGAGCAATGGAATATTTTTTTGGTGTGTGTTTTGCAATCCTGAAAGAAGGCTGACAAATGTGGAATGTAGTTACTGAATATCGCACATCTCATGAAGAAATCCTTGGAAAGGACAAAGGCCAAGACAGGTGTGAGACTTCATGGCAACGAACTACCTTTAAAAGTCCTCAAACATGTATTGATGCAGGAATTGCAGTATCTCAGGCTCTTCCTGATCCTTAAAGATCTATATAGAAAGGTGTTTTCAGATCCGAAGAGCACGTGGGGGAACCGGAATAGTTTGTTTGCTCCACGTAGAGTAACTTGACTCTGTCAAAGTGAAATGGCTCTCTATAACTTCAGCATGCTGGAATGATGTATTTTGCGTTCCCTGCTTTTGTAATTTAACCATGGAGTATCCTGGAGGTATGTCATGCTACTCATACGTGGAGGTCTGTCGTGCAATGTCATGCTACTCAGTTCCTATTGTGCAATGTCGTGCTACTTAGTTCCATGCTGTGGATATCAGTTGCTTTTTTTAAGTGTTTGTGCAATTCTTCATATGTCAATGCCTGGAATACTTGCAGAAATTTTGGTATTGGGAATGAAGCTGGAAAATTTGTGGTTCATCTCCCTCTGTCCATTAGTTTTGCCATTCTATTTTGGACTGCTATAAGCCAACACAGAGCATATGTCATAGATGATGCTAATCATTAATGGAAATACGATTGTGCCTGTTTAGTCATGTAGAGAGATGCTTTTGGGTCTGTGATTTCCTAGAACTTTTGAAGTTATGGCCATACAGCTACTGAAGGAGCACGAGCAGGTAGATGGAGAGAGCAGTTTCTTCCCCAGGACATTTATTGGAATCCACTTTTTTTGGTGGAGCGCTGCTTTAGGGATAGATGAGCTGGTTGCTGATATACATGAGGAAGCACTGTAATGGTGCACAACTGGGATGACTAATGGTGGAAGCAAAAATTCAGCGTAACATAGGCCACTGACCATCTCTGAACTCACACCAGTGAGTCAGGTAGACAGGGGAGTTCCTGACAGTGCCAACAGGCATTTTGCCATTCCCATCTGAAGGCTCCCTCAGTTGCAAATTAGTTGAATATTGAGAAACAGCTGTTGGGACTGTTGTGGAAATTTCTGATGCTTTTAGGGAGGAGGCTGCTGTGAAATACAACAGCAGTGGAGATGTTTCATAAATAGAGTGCTCAACACATTTAAGGGATATTGGGTAGGCAAAAATGCCTCTCTTCTCTCCCCTTCTCCCATTACCCTATGCAAACAAAAATCTTGATGGGAAAAAAAATTTTATAGAATGCCACAAGCAGACAGCATCATGTATGGACAAACATACTTAAGGCTGATACTGCCCATGGGAGTAGGTCAGAGGAGAACAGATGTCAGCAATTGAGTCACTATGGATAAACCTGTGCAAGGTGTCTTGATACTGCCGTATGTCTTGAGGCATCTTCCAGGAGATGGTAAAGACTTGTGTTCTGAAAACCACTGGAGAAAAATTTGAGATAACACTGCTGCTGTTTACCAGGATGGCATCCCTCTCAGAGGATGCAGCAGTGGAAAGGCATCACCAATCACTGGACGTGGCAGTAGGCATGCCAAAGTCTTTGCCTTTTGTTTTCTTATGAGCTGAAGGTATGAGAAAGATGTGGCTGCTGTAATGTCTGTGTTTCTCATAGCACTAAAAAGACATGTTCCTGATTGTCTTTAAAGAGATGTTTCAGCAGGTCTACACAGTCTTGGAGGGTGCACAGGTATGGATACAAGACCTGTTCGGATATGAAGCAGTGCCGTGAGTGACATGCTGCCTGAAGAGTAGGTAGGAATGTGTCTGTAAAATGAGAAAACCAACAAACATGCTCTATAAAATTATTCTTTTTCTTTTACAGTGACATAAACCATCAAAAATTTAGCTCAATTAAAGTATGAGGACATCACTTCAGGGAGGTCAGCTTAAGTGCCCTATCTGTTTGAATGTCTTTTTTTAGACAAACCCTGTGTTCTGGTGATTGTGCTTCCTCATAGAAGTATGGCTTCACTAAAGCCATACTCATTTGGCTGAGTGTTCCCATGACTGCTCAATAATAGTACAGAGGGAAACCCACAGAGAATTAATCCTGTCATGGTTGTGCTAATTTCCAAAGAAGCAACTGAAAATAAGGGGAGTTTGTAATAAATGCAATATAAAACCTGTTTACATGACTGATTCTCCTCCCCACCCGCACCAGTCTGACCTTACCTCATTCCAGATTTCCCAGTTCTAGCTGAAAGCATTTTTGTGAAGAATGCTACCAGGAAAATTCCCTTTTTTGTCTTGGCTATGACAGACCTTTCAATGAAAAGGGGGAATCTGTCTAAATGTGTTGCTATTGAAAGAGGGTTGGTTTATGGTCACATAGTTTGATGTTCTTAGGAGGACTATATATTTAATCTTTGATCTAGAGATGATTTCATGAGTCTGCTCATAAGCCAAAAGAATTTCTGTCTAAATGTGCCATCTTCAACTCCAGGTATAACCAGAGGAACTGTATTTTTTTCTGAGTGAGTTTTCTCAAATATGGTTTCACTGGATAATTTCAGGGGGTTTCCTCTATCTTCATTTAGCTGGTATAGTATTTTCAGGTAAAACAATGTATACAGGCTCCATGTAAATGACTTTTTGGTTCTGTATTCAGGGAGGAAGTAGACTGTCCTCTTTGAGATTATAGTGCTAACACCAACAAACTGTTTCCGGGGCAGATGCATAAAATTGGGTATTATACCTGATGTATTCCAGTCTGATCTCCAAGAAGAGTCATTTTAAGGAATGTAAGGTAAATCTTTACATATGAAAAGAGTGTTACTGAAGATGTATTCCAAATTTTAGCAAGTGAGTATGATCTGAAGCAGTTGCTTTGGCAGTTTTTTCCTTTAAGCTGTCGTGGTGCTTGAAATTATGAGCTCAGCTGGGAAAGTAAGCTTCTAAATTAATATTGTAAAAATAGTAACGGTATATTCTTGCACATGGGAGTTGAAAAAATGATGGCAATATGTCCCCCACCCCTGCTTTTCAAAAACAGAGGGCAGCTGCTGGTTTTGGTCCTAGAAGCCCTTCCCACCTTTATATTTTCCTAGTCAAGGTAACAAACATCCTCCACCATCTTTACACAGTGCCTCAGCCACTGCTTGCAGAGGCTTCTGTTGACCCAGTTGTATTTTGGCTTTTTGGTAGGGATACAGGATAATTTCCAACTCTTTCAGACTACTGACTTTCCTTAATACTGTATATCTTCAGAAATATAAGTATAAATACATGCTGTTCTCAATGACAGTGAATACTGTTCAACCAGTGTTTGTTTAATGATGAGAACAATCCAACTCAATCCATATATTATTTTTGTAAAATATAAAATTAACTAAACTCAGCCTTTATGCAGTAAACATGCTCTTTGGCTAATCTGTTCAATGGGAATAATGCAGACATTACACCCATCCTGATATGTAGAAGATGATCCATGGGGGGGAAAGATACATGTGCATAAGTCAATTATTTGAGAATAAAGTCCTTAATTTCTTCAGGCACTATAAAAAGAATTTTGGCATCTGCACATATTTGTTTTAGAGATATAGGGGTAAATCTTCAGCACAGAGCATGGGGAGTTAACCATGGAACATTCATTAATGTTAATGGGATTTCTATGGCTAATTCCCCACACTGAAAATTTAGCCCAAAGAGATTTGAAAAGTGATGTTGAGAAGCAAGTTGGTTGGTTAGTCTCATTACTCTCATGTTATTAACTGCTCAGTCTTCCAGTGGCTTAGTATAAGCACTGAGATATTATACTTAACGGTTAATAATAAAGGGCTCAATGCTAAGTACACATTGTAGTGTGAAGGTAAAATAATGCAGTTATATGAGCAAATTTTGGATATTTTCATTTAAAAAACCCCGGCAGAACCATAGAATAGAAGGGGGAAAATATCTATTAAGGAATATTTTTAGACAGCATAAATGGTTTACATTCCTAGTACAGCTTTAGCACCAAAAGGATTTTTTATTTGCTTACATAGTATTTTACTACTGGGATGCAACTTCAGAGCTGGCCAACTTGAGCAGGGGATTGGACCCAATGACTTCCACGTTCTTTCTAGCATAAATTATTGTAAGATTTAGACTTAGGATAGCATTTTTCTTAAAGCCTTTTTGGACTAGTTTTCTTTTGTAAAAGTTAATTGAGATAAGAGAGGAAATTCAGTTTCTGTTTATCTTTAAATTCTGAAGAATGGTTGGAACCTGGGAAAACATAAAAAGCTATTTCATCTACTAAATGGAGAATATTGTTTTAAAAGGAAATACAGACTTCAATGAAAAAAGTTTATCAGATTCATGATGCTTTTTTTCTGTGTTAAGGATATGCAACAGAGAATGTATGTGAAATGTGAATATGTGTGTGTGCATACATATATTCACATTTCCCTTTTTTTTTTTTTTTTTTGATCTTAGCACTTTCCGTTGCTTTTTAAGGGAGCTATTAAATTGCTCTTCCACTTGTTATTCAGAGCAGTCAGGAGCCAGCCATTAGAGGGTGCTTCTGCACCAAGGAGCTCTCTTTTCTAGAAACCTAATTCACTTAATTTTTAGTATTTGTAGATTTAACAAGGAGTCATTTTATGTTTCCTAGAATTACCCAGTTTCTTCTTTAATTTGCATTCTTCGTGAACTACTATTCTTGGAATTCAGAGGATTAAGATGTAGATAACTAAAGGTGATTGAGAGAAGGTGGAATGATTCAAAGCAGCAAAATTATTAAAATTCATAATAGGTACTGTAAAAACAAAAGAAAATATACATGGACCCCATGCAAGTGAAACATGGGCTGGTCTCTTACCTAATAAATGACAGAGATGAGCATCTGTACTTTATAGCACTTGTCACAATATTACTGCCTTGTTTAGGAATAGATTCATTCATTGTAACTCTACTGCATATATTTGCAGAAAAATAGTAAAATGAATGCAGTTTGCAAATTTCTAGTAAAGATTTAAAAATAAAACTCTCGGTATAATACAGCTGGGGTTTTTTTTCTCTAAAATCATCATGATCCTTCATTCAGTAGCAAACTTGAAAATGCTCTGTCTCTGCTGTAAGAATGTGCAGGCAGCAGAGTAGGGAACAGGATTTGTAGCCACTTGTCCAGGAATACAAATTTAAAGCCTGCACTTCTGACCCAGGACGTTGGTGCAAGGTGAGTGAAGGACAATGGAAATAAAAAGATTTCTAAGAGAAAATTCTGCTGTTATGGAATCAGTTCCTAAGACTGATTGAATAAAAGCCATTAAAATTCAAAAGTGGAACATAGCACAAAGCAGTACATCTCAGTTCTATGCCCAGGAATGGACACAAGCACTCAGCAAAGAAATCTGCCACCTGCAAGTCCTTGTTAAAGCCTGTGGAGATGGTGATTTTGAAAATACTCCTCCCAGAGAAATTGATACATCTTTACACTAATTTTCAGATTCAAGGTAAGGATTTCTGATATCCAGCTGCTTTTGAAAGCCGCCCAAACTTCCAAAGACCTCGACTAAAATGCTGGTTGACAGCTGGAGGAACTGGCACAGAGCTTGGAAAGGAAAGGGATCAAAGCCTTCTTCAGGAGCTCCTTTAGGAGCCATATAGCCTCCTAAGCCTTGAAAAGGGTAGCCAAGTGTCCCATCAGGCATAAGTTTCCACATCTTTATTGCAGCAGTATATGTTGATATGCTCATAGTAGCATATTTACATGAAGGGCTGCCGGTACTGCTGTCTTCAGTTTTACATGTACAGCACATGATATCTTTTCTGAGATTGTGAGGACCTTTCTTCTCAAAAGGCAATGTTTACATTGCAAGAACACATGGAATTAAAATGGGTGAATCTTCTAGACGTCATATCCACTAACAACTTGGGAATTTAGTATTTGCATATATATTTAAGTAATGTGAATTTCAGCATCAATGGGTGTGCTTTGTGTATAACTAACTTAATTCTAATTCTTTCAAGAGATTATTTGATACTCATTTATGTTTCTTTTATCTGTTAAAAGGTGTATGTTTTTGTTTTAGTGCCTGCACTGTCTAGTTCTGACTGAAGTAAATTTTTTTTCAGTTTGAGGGTGGAACCTAGGCAAAAGTAAAACATCTTTCTTTAGCATGGACAGAATTACTGGATACTGTGAATTACTGGATATTGGATATCCTGTTCTTTCTATATAAAATTTAGACCTTCTGAATGAACACAGGTGACTGGAAGCATGTGAGTGCTTTGAAGGTGTTGGGCATTGAAGGTTATATCATGTGTCATTTTAAAGGTAGTTAATAGATTTTCAAAAACATTTTTGGATGAGACCTATGAAAACAATATAAGAAGATACTAAGGAAATCTGTAATGCAACAGTTTATAGTGTTTGCCCGGCAAACTCCAGCCCTAATCTGTTTGGCACAATCCTTGTGCCAATCAGAATGGTGTCGTACCTTGGAACAAAAAATTGGTGTACACATTCCTCCCACTAGAAGCTTGGACCAATCGACCCAGTCGTAGTTTTTTTTTCTGAGCTGAATGATAACAGGGTCGAATTTTAAGTTACAAACTCTTTAAAGATGAGCTGCATGGATTTTTCTGCTGGTAGTATATTTGAGTAGCTGTTGTAAATCACTGGTTAAGTTCACAACTGGTATTTTAAAATTAGAACCGGGTAAAAATGACTGTTTAATTGAAAACAGGGAGTCCACCTAATCTTATACTTAAGTTTACACCTTCTGGTATTATGGTTTATAATTTTAACAGGATTGATTCCTTCAGTAAATATTTCTTGTATTAACAAGAGCTGCTTTGTATGACCTTTTTTTTCCCAATAAGTACCATAAATCCATTCATTAATGATGGGAGTAGAGCAAATAAGCACTGTAATGAAAAGGAAGGATAGATGAACAAATATACTGGATATTCTAATTCGTGACTAAAGATAGTAAGGAGACACATATTCTAATTCTGTGTATCTTGTCTCCTCCAAATCTGTCCACTAGAAAAACACCCTCAATATACAGCTGGACTAGTAAGACAATAAGCCTGAAGCCAGAGAAGATATCACCAGTATTATCTGAAAAAAATAGGGGGAACTAATTCACATTTCTCTCCATAATTTGACTATATGGGGGGAAGATGCTACAAGCTAGCGGTTGTTTCTGAAGTATTAGGAGTTGCCTAAAAATCAATTTAATGTTTCAATTTTCATTTAAGACATAATACCTATGACTTCCACCACTACATTATTTTACAGAAGCTAAGATGAACTACTGTTTCATAACAACCAGAAGTTAGAGCTCTTGCATACATGAATCTGGGGCTGGTGACTGAAATTGCCTTTCCATCAGTATCGATATCTAGTATATCAAGTAAACCTACTGTAATGTTCTGCTTTTTCAGGCAGATGAAGCTAATCATAAAGTGGGACCTAACAGTATTTATCCAATGGTGATAGTATTATTAGAAAAAGGAAAGTTTTCCTTAAAAGTGTTGGATCACGTTATCTATGTGATCTCTTGCAGATCCTAAATTTCGATTTCTCTTTACTATAGATACTCAAATTTATAGAAATGGTGCTGGAAATTAGTAAATCCATTTTCGTTATGTTGTAGGACAGCTTTGAGACCAAAACTGTTTTAAATACTGGGCAAAGGCAACTGCAGGGATCTTACTGACAGCTGATCTTACTCTGCTCACATAAGAGGTAGAATGAAGCTGATCCGAGCTTTTGACCATTTTGGATCTATCTTGTTTGCATTTTTAATGATGTAGATTTCTGAAACTAGTTGTACTTATAGACTAGTTATTTTACTGTTGTAGTTCTCTCAAGGGTGGTAGAATAGTTTGTAGTTCAATATTGAAATCTGCCTATCTTTTGGTTTATATACAACCCCATTGCTCAACAGTTTCATTGTAATTATGAAAATATTTAAACAAATGCATTTTTTTCTTCAAAGTTATTTTTCCTATTGCATATCTGCATAATTAGAACACAACATAAACTATACTGTAACATTACAATTAGGAATTAATTATTGTAACATGGAATTTTCATTTTTTTTCTAACTGCAAAGGTGAGTATGGCTTAAAATTGAAAAAATACTAGTCCTTTTCATAGAAACTTGTTTGAAGATCATAAAGGAGTACAAAAGAAGAAAAGCTTTTTGTTTGTGTTTGCAATCAAATCTTTCTTAAAAGGAAGTCTGACACACAGGCATTGTAGTTTTTTTAATATTACATTGAAGAAACCGAGATACAAGTCTCACTGGATTAACTAGAATTCAAGTATAGCAGAAATAAAAACATTTAAAAATAAATGCTCACAAACAAGAATCTCAATGAGCCTTGGAAAAGGCTATTCAAAGGTGATTTTCAAATATTAGTAAAGCTTAATTTATTGCTTGCCTAATTTATTGACTGCATCTAAACAAAATAGGTCAACATAAAATAGCTACTGGAAATGGTTTAAAAGTAAAAACATTCTAAAAAGGAATGCAAAAAAATACATTTAAAGGTGTTGTAGATCTAAAAATAATCCATTTGTTCTAGTAAATTTATTCAACTCATACAATATACTCAGAAATACATTTCTCTTTTTAAAGGCATCTTGCAAATTTGCAAGATTTATAAATGAAATCAATGTGTTTACCCCAACGGTCTTTAGAAAAATTTTTAAACATATGCTCAGTGAACATGAAGAGTATAAAATGTTAAAGGCCAGAGCCATACAGTTCAGCAAGAAATTAATTGGTACAGCACATACATGGGAGACTAAATAGTTGTTCATGCTATATTTTAGAGTGCTGCTCTTTAACTGACATCTGTACAGATCTGGTTGGTTGTGCGACAGCTAAATCTGAAATACTGCGTAAAAATGTAGAAGAATCTTAATTGTTTAGGTGCAAATATAGTTAAAATTCAGACAGAATTGTGGTTAACCCATTGCTTTGGACTTAACTGTTGTTCTGATCACTGTTTATTTCATAGCAGCCCATGCTGCAAGGCAGCTGATGAACTAAGATGCCAATGCATAGAGGCATAAATGAAAATAAACAATTTAGCTCTGCTGTCTGCAGCACTGCTGTAAACCCACACGTTTGCATCATTCATTTTTAATGAGAACTGGTGTTCTAAGTTTAAAGACCTGCCAGTATAAACTTCCTTGCAAACAGGAATTGCAACAATGGTAAGGCAGTGGAGCAAGGACTTTTCCTGTGCTGGGGTTATTTGCAGGTCCTTCCACCTTCTTTCTGCTTATCTTAAGAAAAGAGAGATTTTGTTTTCTTCTCCTTTGGCTGATGATAAGAAATAACTGTTACAAAATTTTATGACCTATTGACCTTTAATATTGAAAAATTGGGTTATTTATAACAGCAATCACTATCTAAAAGAATGTCATAAAACAGTACTTCTGTAATTGCCTTATGTCATGTATCAGCACTGGATATCTGTAGTTTGGATCACTTATCTACTATCTGGTTTATATAAAGACCTTCAGGGTCTTTATCAAAATGTGTATATGAACTTTTCGCTCTGTGAAGTAAAAACCCAGGTCAATTATATCTGTTTTCTGTGATCTTAGCTTTTCACACCCACTCTGTCTGAGAGTTGTTATAGATTATAATACTTGCTTGCAGTATCAATTGGAGAACAGTTCTTAGCTTCATTAAAGTTGTCAGAAGTGTGGCTGATGCATAAACTTAAGTGTCTTCTTGACAAATGGCATTCCCTCCCTCAAATTAATTCTGTTTTACCGTTGTTAATCGTATTATCTGTTCAGTTAATCAATAGCTGTCTTTCGAAAGAGCGGACCAATAATGTGTATTGGAAGTGTGTTTCTGAAGGCAGGAGCCACGGCAGTGTGGCAGGAGAATTCAGTTTCTGATCCTGTCATCTTCTACTTAAGTGATAACTCAGCAAAAACCTGACCTCAGTTTTGACACACGAACAATCAATTTGGTGGCAACAAGTTACCCCCATATAGATTTTCTGTAGTATTTTTGCACATGTCCTTTAACTTCAGCACCCTTTATCTAGTAGATAGAGTTTTTAGTTCAGAGCTCAGAGGATTAACTGGACAGCTCTCTAAGCCAACAATTCCCATTCTGAATAATGGCCTGTGTACCTTTTTGCCCAATTAATTGTGCAAGAAATAATTGATATCAGCTGGAGATAAAATGTTTGTTCTGTTTTACAGAACATTTTTACAGCGCTTACAGGTTTTCAGTGTTCTTACTTTGTGTCAAATAATCTTAATGTTCTTAAGGAGCTATATGTATATTTTATAGTTAAGCATGTAAATGTCTCAAAGTATGAAAATTCAGTAAATAGAACTGTCATTGTAAAAAAGAGGATTCTTTTCAGGTTCACAAAACAATAAAACAAACCTCACAAAAAATAATTTAATGGAACATGATACAACTTCACAGCATATGGGAATAAATTTACAACGTATAATTTTCATGCCAGAATTCTTGAGTTATCAGGTAATGTATTTCCATGATTATTCTGCAAGTCATATTTAGGCCTTTCTTACAACAGAAGTTTCACTATGTATTTTGATGCAGAATGCTCTTGTATGTTGTTCACCCATCTACAAAATAGTTTTCCTATTTCTATTGGGCAAGTTAGAATAATTAAAAGAATTTGCTTCATTCATGTGTTTGGCAAAAATATTCTGAGTCATCAGAGTCTGAAAAGAAAAAATGTAGCAACAGTAAATATTTGCCTAGAGATTCAGGTGTATGATAATTGATCAACATTTTATTTGTGTAGTCGAAAACATTTTTAAACCAATATTATAATATGAATTATTATGCACTGAATAGATTTATAGAAGCATACCTGTATATCTACTTTGTGAAATCAGAGGTTTGTGTTAGTGACACAGGATCTGATTTTCATTTATACTACAAAATCTACACTTCTTTTCTCAGTGGAAAAGGTATTTAAAGGAGAAGTAAATGAATATGAGAATGAAGCCCATTGTGCTGCTGAAGATAGCCAGGATCTCAGGCAGGGGATTTCACTGCCAGGAGTGGCAATTGTAAGAAGGGACTGGCCTAGGCTCAGAAAGAAATAGCTGCATGTGAGGAGTCAGAGCTCAACAAACATCTAAGAGAAAGGGTGGAAAAGGAGGATGAGCCCAAGCCCACTTGTGGAGGGGAAATGGGAGCAGAGGTATCGGGAAGCCAACACAGTGTCAGAGTGGGGACTACTAAAGCCAGCTTGCAGTTGCCATTACAGAATGGATTAATAGCCCGTTTGATTCAAATTTCATCAGGTCAGACTTTTACTTTGTGTAGCCATGATGTTTTTTATCTGATCAGGAGTGATAGAATAGCATTCACTGTTGTGCTTAACCACAGTCTCACTGGAAATGAGACTCCAGCCCAGGTACTGTTTGTGAGGAACTGCAGAGTTCCAGTGATGGCACACACATCTCAGGCTTTGCCACTGCAAAGTGAAAGATGGAGACTAGAACCTCTACTTACCAGACAATAAACCCAAGCTTCTGCAATTAAATGAAGGAACCATTTAAAAATGCAGTCCCTATAGCTTATTTCCTGCATAGGTGACAGAATTACTGTCCCTGCAATCTGAAGAAAGGAGGTTATATCAGAATGCCATCTGTGCATCCATTCAACTTCTAACCTAACTAAAATTATGTCACTCTGTGCTATTCCTACAATGCCTTACATGCAAACATTTGTGCAATTTAAAAGTGGTGTGACTAAAAATTCAGAGCTGATCTTACCAATGGTCCTATTGAGCCAAGGCCGTAGAATCTGATAAGGACTCCTGTAATGAGTAGATTTCTACACAGGAGCAAAGGACTGTTCACATGTACCCATCTCATGCTCTACTCTAAGCACTTGGGCCAGTGTCAGAGATGAGAACTTTGCTAGATCATCCAGCTGGGCACAAAACAACATTTCCCAGCTGGCACAGATCTACAGAAGACCAATCAGGGCTTGAGCTATCCCTTTGTGTTCCTCAGTTCTGGTGCACAGAGTCTTTCCTTGTGCCTACCTGCAGACTGAGTCAGCATTTTCAGGAATTACATCTTTTTGACAATTTATTTTGTGAGAAAATAAATCAGACTACTTCTAATTTAAATCAATGAATTAAAAACTTTAAAAAGTTAGACACACAGACAAGAGCATCGTTTTCTTAAGAAACCATATTAAAACTATAAATATGTGTGTATAAATTAAGCATTTTCCTGTAATTGCTGTGCTGCTGACATTTGTTATAAAAACTTGTAGCTGTGAAGGAAGAATCTGGATTATTTCTGCTTAATGCCAGACTACAAAATGAAGTTTTACAAATTCTCATTATTTTGCTAACTTTATTTCGGTATGTGTTTTATATATCAAACAGGCTGTGGCTTCATACAACTATAAAAGACTGAAACCTGTCTTGTAAGATTGGGAGAATATTTTGCAATTTTTATCTGTGGGAATGTGATAGAGAAAAAATGTAACTAGTCTATTTTTAAATGAATAATTATACTATATTTTAAGTTGTTGTAGCTAAAAATGTAAAAGATAGTATGTCTAAAATTTTATTTTAGTGTTTTACACAAAGAAATTGTTGTATCAACATAAAGCATACAGTAAATAGCTACTGATCTAATGGAGGTAGTTCAATCTAAACTCTAACTTCCAGAGTCAAATACTACATTTTTGAATCATACTTGTGATGCAGGGAGTTTCTCTCCTTGGTGAAGGAGAAGTTGGTCACGAAGATGAAGAAAAAACAGGCAGTGATTTCTACTCCAAATATTATGTCACAGAAATAGAGAAGTTGTAGGACGACTTGATTACTTACCTTGTTTGTTGAACATTGGGTGTCTGAGTTAAAAATTAGCCATTGTGAGTGAGCTGTAGCGATGCCAGAGATTGGACGTTAATGTTTGCAAGGTGGAGGAAGGGAGGCAGAACTAAGATTGAGGGAAATCTGCTCTGCATCTATAGCTGGTAGAGCTATTGTGTAATCAATCCAAAATCAAATGAAAAAAGTATGCATTTTGTGAATTAGAGTTTATTGCAGCTATTACATTTTCCATTTCTCTGAAAAAAATTAGACCCGTGGAACATGAAAGCAATCTGGATTCTGCACCTGGGGTGGGGCAGCCCTGGATGTATGGACAGATTGGGCAAAGAAATGTTGGAGAGCAGCTGCAGAAGAGGACCTGGGGGTCCTGGTCAGTGGTGAGTTGGATATGGGTCAGCAGTGCCCTGGCAGCCAGGAGGGACATCCCTATCTTGGGGGGCATCAGACACAGCATCACCAGCTGGGCAAGACAAGGAACTGTCCTCTGCTCTTCACTGGGGTGGCCTCACCTTGAGTGCTGGGGGCAGTTTTGGGCACCATAAATATAAGAAGGACAATTAATCTGTTGGAGAGTGTCCAAAGAAGGGCAATGAGAATGGTGAAGTGTCTTGAGAGAAAGCCTTATGAGGAGCAGCTGAGGGCACCTGGTCTGTTCAGCCTGGAGGAGACTGAGGGGAGACCTCATTGCAGTTACAATTTCCTGGTGAGGGGAAGAGGAGGGGCAGGCACTGACCTCTTCTCTGTGGTGAGCAGTGACAGGATCTGAGGGAATGGCCTGAAGTTGGGTCTGGGGAGGTTTAGTTTGGATATTACAGAAAGGTTTTTCACCCAGAGGGTGATTGGTCACTGGAACAGGCTCTCCAGGCTTCCAGAGTTCAAAAACCATGCAGGGCCAGGAGTTGGACTTTGATGATCCTCGTGGGTCCCTTAGGATATGCTATCTGTGTGATTCCATGGAATAGGAGAACACAAGAGGGTGTCCTGTGATGATTTTTATAGAATAATTCCTATTATTGTATTATTTGCTAAGACATTCTGATGCCATGTAAGTATGAAAATGGATTCTGAAGTGTTTTCTTTTATTTGGGTATTTTGTCCTATAACCTCTGCCCAACCCCACATCTGAAGCACCTCATCTAGTACATGTACAGTTTGCCATTGCAGCAGTTTTGTGACTTTGCCATGGCTATCGTGGGCTTAAAATAACTCACGAAAAATTGTCTAGGGTACTTATGATAGAGAACAAGAATTGTGGGAGAAATAATTTAAGGCAAAAACAAGGTTTAGTTTAAAACTACAAGGTGACTTTATTAACAGGATTAAAAGAGGATAAAAGCAATAAAATAAACTTTTAAAACACTTTTCTTCCCTTCTCCCAACCTTCTCATATTTCTCACCAAACATGCCGGGATACAAAGCACGGAAGAGCCTCTCTCTCTGTTGTATTCTGGGGGTCCTCTTTACAGGGGACAGTTTTACAAGCTTCTTCAGCGTGGTTTTAATCCTTACGAAGTAATAACCCACCCAACCTGCTACTACGTGATTCCCTCCCACGGGTAAAACAGTATTCCTAAAACTGTTTTCTGTGGGTTATTGAGTTCATGGGGTGTACTCTTCTAAGGATACGTTACTCTAAGTTGGAAGCAGGGGTTCTTTATCTCTGGAAGTGAGGGTCTTCTCTCTTCTCTCTTCTCGAGCCCTCCACCAGGTTATAACTCTTCAGCATCCACTCGCTTTATCATGAGCACTCTTTCTCTTGGGCCACGGGTCATTCTCGTATCCCCCCCATGCACTTCATGAATTGTAGGGAGGCAGTTTGTTTCATCATAGTCTTTACCACGGCTTGCAGAAGGAAGAAAGCCCAGTTCCAACTTAATAGACCCCCTCCTCTCTCTTGATCGACCCTGGCATCTGCCATTTTGTCTTTCCCATGTGCTTTCAACTTCTGTCTCTTCTCCGTCCAAAAAGGGAAAAAAACAAACAAAAGGGGAACAAGCCCAATGCCCACAACACCATTGTTAATAAGTTTTACCAGTTTAAAACTTTAGCAGGGTTTTGCAGTGCTGAAAAGTCAACTCAGTCTGAGCCCTGTGCTGAGGGAGCTGTCACCATGTTTCCGCCTCCAGTTTCAGGAACTCCACTCGTCCTGCATTTTAATTCCACGTGGCCTCAGCAGCGCCGATGACTCTGGGCGGCTCCGCGCAGCAGTTCCAGGCGTTTCCCCTGGCTCCGGCTTTTCACTGCTGCCGCTGTTCTCCAGGCTGTAGCTGTCTTTATAGTCCAGCAACATGCACCCGGTCTCATCTGGAGTATAGGTGTCAGCTCTCTTCTCATCGGGCAGTCCATCCCAGCTGCACACCGCTGGAGTGGGACTGCACACACCGGGAGTGCTGGTGGCCCTGGCCCCGGTCTCACCGCTCCGGCCCCGGCCGCCGCCAGTCTGGGACCTCAGCTCTGCATGGTCCCAGGGCTGTGGCCATGTGGCTTCTGCGGCAGCCATGTGGCCGAGACGCTGTGCCTCTGCGCCCTTCCAAAGTGGGTGGGAAGGACAGCTCCTGGCCCTCCTTCTTACCCCGTTTAAATCTGTTAATAGCAGAGGTGTTTACTTTTTTCTAATTGGTTTAGGAGCATATCTGTTCCTAAAATCCGAGAGGATTGGCTCTTGTTGAGCATGGACTCTCACAGAAGGACCACCCCTTGGGGGCTCCACCCCCTTCTTCTTTTCCTGCCATAGACGAAGACGTACACCGTGCACACCTATGACAATGGCGTAGAGGGACCTGCTCCTGACTGACTTTGTATTTTACCTTGCTTTCACTCCTAGGAGTGTGTCCCAAACTACAGCAATATTTTGGAGGGGATCCCCCTTGTTTATTGCTCTTTCACTAGGAATGCTGGGTTCCTGGGAGCAGGTTTCTGGACCCACCAAGTTTTCAAAGCCTAGGTCAGCATCCCCCCCCTAGACATTCCTTATTATCATCCTCCAGCAAAGCATTACAAATACAAAATCATGCTCTTTGTTGCATGATTGCAACCCTGTTAGTTCATCTCTGTGCTTGGCATTAACATAGAAAAATACCAAGTGCTCGGTCAATCCATGGTATAAGTTTGAGGAGCTTCACCCACCTTTCTTCCTTCTCAGCTGCTGTGAGAAGAGATGGGACAGCGAGAAGAGGTGGAGGAGTGGCTCTGTATATTAGGGAGGCTCTGGATGCCATGGAAATTGACGCTAATGACGGTGAAGTTGAATGCCTATGGGTAAGAGTTAAGGGCAAGGCCAACAAGGCTGACATCCTGCTGAGAGTCTGTTATCGACCACCCAACCAGGAGGAAGAGGTGGATAACTTACTTTACAAGCAACTGGAGGGTGTTTCAGGATCACCAACCCTTGTTCTTGTAGGTGACTTTAACCTACCAGACATCTGCTGGGAACTTAACACAGCAGAAAAGAGGCAGTCCAGGAGTGTATGGAGGGCAACTTTTTGTCTCAGCTAGTGAGTGAGCCCACCAGGGGAGGAGCTACACTGGACTTGCTGTTTGCAAATAGAGATGGGCTGGTGGGAGATGTGGTGGTTGGAGGTCATTTGGGGGATAGGGATCATGAAATTTTAGAGTTTTCGATATTTGGTGAAATAAGGAAGGGCATCAGTAAAACTTTCACTCTAGACTTCCGGAGGGCAGATTTTGGCTTATTCAGGGGACTTATTCAGAGAGTTCCTTGGGAAGCAGCCTTTAGAAACAAAGGAGTCCAGGAAGGGTGGGCATGCTTCAAAACAGAGATCAGGTACAGACTGTCCCTGTGTGCTGAAAGATGAGTCGATGAGGCAAATGTCCAGCCTGGATGGGGAAGGAGCTTTTGAAGGAACTAAGGAATAAAAAGAGGATGTATTATCTTTGGAAGGAGGGCCAGGTAACTCAGGAAGTATTTAAGGGTGTTGCTAAGGCACGTAGGAAAAAAATTAGAGAGGCCAAAGCTCAGTTAGAACTTAATTTGGCAACTTATGTGAAGGATAGTAAAAAAGTGTTTTTACAAATATATTAATGGCAAAAGGAAGGGTAAGAACAACCTTGGTTCTCTATTAGATGTGGGAGGGAATTTAGTGACTGTAGATGGCAAGAACGCGGAGGTGTTTAATGCCTTCTTCACCTTGGTCTTTAGTGAGAGGAAGGCTTGTCCTCAGGACAACTGTCCTCCTGGGCTGATAGATGGTGTCACGGAGCAGAATGGCCTCCGTGTTATCCAGGAGGAAGCAGTCAGAGAACTACTGAGGCTGCTTGGATGTTCATAAATCTATCGGACCAGATGGATTCCATCCCAGGGTGATGAGGGAGCTGGCAGGTGAGCTTACGAAGCCACTCTCCATCGTTTACCAACAGTCCTGGCTCACTGGTGAGGTTCCAGATGACTGGAAGTTGGCCAATGTGA
>VZTJ01003177.1:83127-191501 GCA_013397795.1 Orthonyx spaldingii
GGAGCCGGAGAGCTCAGGCTGGGTCCTCCCCCATGCTCAGCTGCACTGCTGCACTCCTCCCCCTCTCCCTCTGGGGCGGGGGGGAGGGCAAGGGCCCAGTCTTACCGGAGAGAAGCAGAGGACCTGCTTCTCTGGCAGCAACAGAACAAGTAAAAGGGTTTTTTCTTAAGTGTCTCTCTCTTAAATATGTTTTTTTTTCCTGGAGGCGGAACAAATTTTAATTGGATTGTATACTTATCAATACTCAAAACTAGTTGGTCACTAGCTCTGTCTCTCAAGAAGCAAAGTGTACTACTTCCTGCAGCATAAGTCACATTGCAGACTGGCCCTTCCTGGGCAAACCCAGAACAGAAGGACACAGGTGCAGTGACAAACTAATTATTTTAAAACAATGCAACATAATGCTGTACTTAGAGCTACCCAATGGAGCTTGCCATGGCACCCCTAACTATTTACCTTTCAGCCACATCAGGAACTGACTGGTGGACTTGCAGTCCTATGTAATGATGCCTTTTTTTCCTGGTTTCAGGAATGAACACTAGACACAGTTGGAGGTTAGAGGGTTGAGGGTCATTTACCTCAGTATTTTAATAGGATCCTGTTCTGATACATCACGTCGTGAAGCCCACCATGCATGCATGCTCTTCTCCCTTCTTCTCTTGTTCTTCTCTTCTTCTTCTTCTGTATCCCCCCACCCCACTCACGCACACAACTTATAGACTTAATCTCTCTGGAGGGCCAATAAGTTTACAGAACATGTTCTACTGATGGGAGCCATGGCTCCTCAAGTTGGTAGAATGTTTGGTCTCCTGGCTCTACAGGACCTTGGAGCTATGCTGAGTTATCAGACTTAGAGAAGTACAAGTATGCATGCTAATACTTGTGGATACACAGAACTGTGTAAAAGGTATAAAAAGAAATAGCAAAAAAAGTCCTTTTGGCATCATGTAGCTGAAACATCCAAATTTCTTTGCCACAGGAACCAGGTAGATGACAATACCTGTAGATTAAGAATATTGGATCCTTTGAAAGAGCAGCTTTATGAGTTCATGAATCTTAAAAAAAAACACAACCCATTGTCAGCTCAGTTGTGTCAGTCATCAGAAAACATTTTAAGTTATTCAATATACACTTTTCACCATGATCCTTTCCTTTCCTTGTGAAAGAACACAAAATATGCTAATTGGGAAGGTGGTAAAAATACTTTTGCGTGTGTGTAGCTGGAAGGGAATCAAAGTGCATATAAGGGAAATGACAGCTCAAAATAGATGTAAGGACTTGTTGCAACCTTCTTCATGCCTTGTGTGCTGGTTCTTGAAAGTCCTAATGGTATTCAGGCTATATACTGTGCTTGTATTTTAACACCTAACACTCCTTTACCTGGCAAAAATTGACGTGCTAAATTTTGCTTTCTAAGTTGTGTTCTGTTTTTAGTGTCACATCCATGATTTAATGTATTTACATTTAATTGTACAGATGAAGATATTGGGATCCACCAGTACTGTGACAAGAAAGAACCAGGTAATATAAAAATAACCATGACTGAAACTAAACAAAACTTCAAGACGTTCAATGTTTGACACCAACTGCTTACTCTTAAAATTGAAGTCTCAAATTTCTTATTAGTATATGCCTCTGTATTCCTATGGAGTAAGGAAAGAAAGAGTTTCTCCCGTTATATCGAAGTATTTAAAAACTTTTTAAACCACAGAAGAAAAAACAAAATAGGAAACATATCCACACAAAATCAACTGTTATGTAACTAGAAACCTCAGCAGGATTTTACACGCTGAATTCTTACAGGTTTTAAGATATTTTGTATTGTGTGGAGCCTAATGCACGGCCAGCTGATTGCCGGGATCCCAGCAGAGGGCATCTCTGCCTGCCCTCTGGAATGGCCATTCCAGGGCGAGTGATCCATTTCCTTTATCTGATTAATCCTGGTAATCCTACAAGTTTCCTCTGCGGCCGAAGGGGCTGTGGGGCTGGAGTTCCGCCCCTTTTCGCCTGCCCGAGTGCCATGGTTCCTACGCGGCTGTTCGGACAGACCTGGCTCACTTTGCTCCCTGCCTCGCCAGACTGGGGCTCGGTGATGCCAACCCACCTGTGCGACTGTGTAAGCCTTCATTGCAGATTTAAGATATCTGCCTTACAGGGTGAAAACATAAGGGTTACCTTGATTGCTTCGGAAATTTCTGTGTTTTATCCAACCGTGCTAGTCCTCGCTCTAATATCAATATTTGCTGACAGCAATTGTAAGGATTAATTCATCTTTTCATCCTCTTTCCTTTAGCATCACAGATGAAGCACAGTTACTTAGAAGAGAAGCAAAAACTAGCAGAATGTAAGGATATTTTCTGAGTTTCTTCTTGCAGTAAGACTAAATTGTTAACTTGGATTGCTGATGCCCCTGGAAGTGCATTAAAATAATCTCAGTCTGCTTCCAATGTAACTCTCTGCACATGTCATCTAAGACTGATGGTCACAGAACTACACACAAAACAATTGAAAATTTATAATTATTCCCTCCTAGTATATTTGCAATCCTTTTTTTTTCCCTGTCAGTAAGCATGGTAGCATGTATTGTTTTTCAAGTCCATTGTCAAAAGGAGTCACAAAAATAATTCATATTTTTCCTTATAAAATTTACTTAGCAGATGAGCAATGAACATTTTCCCAATCATCTCTTGACTTGCAACACCAACTGCCTTAAAACTTGAAATTATAACCAAGATACTTTCAGCAAAAATCAAATTCCAGGTTAATAATCAGTTGCTTTGGAACATTTAAATCATCCCTGCATTACCTGGTCAAAAGCAATTTCAGTTCATGCTATCACATAGCTGAACTGTGACAGTTAAAGATTTTTATATTAGTACAACTTTTCTTTAGCTCAAGTTTTACAACTCCTGCATTGCTCAGAGCATTCATTAATGTTCAAACATTATTAAATGACAACTCTGAAAAATCTAATTGATTTTTTAGACAACTTCACAAAGCCATATCTATGCTGTTATCTTACCCAAACGAAAATTCCCATGGAATTGTGGATGCATATGAAGGCAAAATGTGTTCTGGAAGGATTAGTTCTTCCCAGCACTGCAAGGTGTGTTTGGAGCAGTTTGAAGCCCTGCTGGGGATGGGTGTGAAGGTGCAGCCATATGTGTAACCTGCTGCAGAGGATTCTGTGTCAGTCAGGATCAGTGCAGCTCTGGGAAGGTGAGGGAGGGTTCTAGGCAGGGAGGGGCCTCACAAGTTTGCATCTCTTCTGCTCAGGGTAGTGCTATCCAACAGGCACTGCATGTGTGAAAGGGGGAGCAGGCCCAGATAAACCCTGCCACCAGCAGCCCCAGTGGTGCCTTTCACACGTGTGACAAGCAAAAGGAACTCAAGCTGCTGCACCGTGTCCCTGGGAATGCAGGGGTGCCCCAGGACAAAGCCTGCACAGCACATTTTGGAAAGAGGAGCACTGGGGAACTTTATTCACAACTGTTGATTTGTAGTTTGGTATCTGTACAGACAATTTCGCATTTTGCATATGTGGATAAATATTCCAGTATTTATGAAGGCACCCATTGAAAATGTGATCTTACATGCCTAATTAATATTATCATAACAGTTCCACCAATGCTGGCTTCAGTCCAATGAAACACAAAGAGAAGTTGTATGCTAGTGTCCTCTTTTGTTGATATATGAAATCCTTCATTTTTTCACTCAATAACACTTCTATTGTAAGCTCCTTTTTGCAGGGAGGTTTAAGCAAAACTGCTAAGTCATTCAGTCTGGAAGTTGGCATACAAACTGACACCCTGGAGCTCAAAACTTTTCATCAGGTTTCCTTTATATAGGAATAGATTATAAACAATGTGTTCTAGTTTCTCATGGTTTTTATTGTACTCTTATGAACAGAAAACTGCTCACTTTTAAATGAAGAAATTTCACAAGTTATTAGAGCCTGATTCTCAGCCATGAAACAAGACAATTGCTGGCAGCTCCAGAAGAAGCTTTGCCTCCTGATTGCTAGAACTAATGTATTAGGCCAGAATTTTTACAATAGTGTGCTGAACACTAATAAATTTGTTGAAGGACTTCAGCAGTCATGCCATTTCTTTTTTGCTTGACTTAGCAGATTCTTCAGACCAAATTTTCAAGAACATTCTATAAATAACTACACTCCATAAGTTATGGCATTCACAATTGCCTGTTGTTAATACTTCTATATATGCATATATTCGTGCGTATGTATTTTGCAGATATGTTAGTGCCGGCTTTTTGAAATAAGGCACTGAAATGTTAGTTCAGAAGAATAGAATCTGTTTAGGATGCTTGAAACTTGAAACTGAGTTATTATACTGAACAGGAGATACTTTTTCATTGCAAGTGCTTAGCAGCTGGGTAAGCTTTGCACACGATTGCCAAGGGGAAATCATGGTCAACGTGGACAGAGCATGCCAACTGTTCCTATGACTCAGCCTTCCAAAAACAAATCCTTTGACAATAGAAACCATGACCATTTCCTCCAGCTGTAGGTAAGTTTTACATGTAAGGTAACTCCTAGAAATCTTCGGTTTGTGTTTCCACGGAAAAGGAAGTTCAACTCAGAGAACTTATTAAAATTGCATATATAAATATATGTTTGTACACACACAAACATGTATATGTATACAGTCACTTATATATACACATTTCTCTACCTTCTTTATTTTTTTTCCACCACTTTTATTTGACAGCTCGAGATTATCCTTGGAACCTGAAAGCAAAGCGACCAGATAAACTGCGAGATGCACTCAAGGAGGTGGAGGTATGGTTCAGAAAGCTTCAAGTACAGCAATATTTAATCTAGTTTCCAAACCTCTTTCAACAACTTTAATTTCCATAAAGATCCAACTCTCCCAGTGATGATAAATGCGCTTTTGTCTGGTGGGCTGTTCTAAAACAGCTCCATCTTTGTGTGGCATTTTTCATCTGTAAACTTGAAAAACAGAAATCTGTTAACTGATAGTGACAATGTGTGCTGCCAACTCTACTCTCTGTTTTCTGTTGTCCTTTAGGAATTAATGCAGAACAGTCCATGTGTGCTGAGCAAATGGAAGACCAAACATACCTGTCAGGTACAGTGTCATCAAAAGGTCTTGCAGTGTTCAGTCAGTGGTGCTGAAAAGCCACTCAGTGATGGGAGCAGTAGTGTTAAAATGTTAACACAGAAAATCATCGGAGTTTTTTTAATACGTGGGCCCTTATTACGTAGATTTGGTTTATTAAACTTCTACCCTGAAATACATGCCTGAAATAAAAAGCCTGGGATTTATCAACACAAAGAAATTACATTAAAGGGCCCTGATTCTGTGAGATGATGATGGTGATATGATTACTATTATTATTGTTAATTATTGTTATTGTTTTTATTACTATTATTGTTTAGGGAAACTGAAAACATCCTATACCTCAAAATAGCAGGCTGAGGGAGCAGCTATATATTAAAATGTGTAGACAGGTCTGGAATCTGTGTTATATTATTTTTATATCTTAATTATTTACATATCTGTCACAAATCTTTTTACTTTATGCTTGTGTAATGTGGGAGGGAAGTTATAACTCTAAACCAACTAGATCATTAATCAAGTTATGGAATAAAAGATATTGTGACATGTGGCACGCATGTAGTTATGTTCTCTGGCTATATGAGTTCCACATTTTGTGTACCAGAAACCTTTTTTCACATCCTCATTAAGACAGAACAGTAGGGCAGGAAGGAGAGCTGAACATGACGTGCTCCATAATCATGTGCTACTTCTGAAAAACATATGTAGTGAATTTTATATGTTTATACAACCTTCATGAGGAAAATGCATCAAATTTGAAACTGCTTTGGCATGGGGAATACTTGTCAATATTGCTGTTTCCAAAAAAGGAATTTCGTCTTCTACCTTTTATGTTTTTTCAGAATTATAATTTTTTCTTCTTATTCAAGTAGTTCCTAATGTGTCAGCAGAATGATTGTTAAATATCTGAACACTGTACAGGTAAAATTCCAGAAATGCCTTTAAGAATAGCAAAATTTTAAAACACTTGACATGCCAAATGGTATGTAGTCTTTTCATATCAATAATAAAAATATTATTGTCTAAGCTACATTTGCTTATCAGATCTTACTACTAGTAAACGTATATCAGTACATAGTATACATCTGTGAATGTTAATCCTCTAGAGCTGATTTAAATATTAATTGTATGCTAATTTGGGAAATGATTTTCTCCTGTTATTATTGTTCTGATTAGGAAAGGAATTTGGTTAAGAAATACCAAGTCAATTAGCTGTGAGTGCATTCATTTGCTTCCCGGTTTGCTGTCTCTTCATTTGCTTTCCCTGTCCATTCTCCCTTTACCATTTTCTTTTCCCTCCCATTCATCAGCATCCACCTGCAGTGTGTACAATACAAACTTTGGAAAAATAAACTTCTTGCCAGGATGTGTCATCCTGCCTTTACAATATAAAACCTTTGGCTGGCTATCAGTTTTGTATAAATCTCTTCTTTCTTTTTTGACTTAGCATCCTCTAAGTTATTTCAGACTTACATCAACATGAATGAGACATATACAATTTAACTTATTTCTTCTACAAGATGGGAAAGAAAAGAGATGGGTGTTTTCATCTTAGTATATTAGGTATTGAACCATATTCAATAAATTGAATATTTGGGGATTATTTTAAGATGGCTTCTAAGGCCAGAGTATAAGTGATGGTATAGGTTATAACATAACTGAAGTGAAAGTTATAGATAAAAATCATAGTAATTTCTCTGTCCGTAAATTCTGCTTTTGGTTTCTCAGTCACAAAACAAAATGTTTTTTGTTTAATAGTGACTGATTATTGAAATCTTCAACAAGGGCTAGAAAGTTTTGCCAAAACAATTGTGTTATTCCACTTTCTGTCTTCCTGAAAATAAAAGACCTCCAACAAATGAAAATAAAATAGAGAAAAATGAATCATTTGTAAGAGTCTAGAACAAAAAAGCTGTCTTCTATCAATTTTGATGTCGGATGGTTTGTTTTTCTGCTGCTCATCTGTCTTTGAGCATTTGGCAGCAATAATTGGACTGTCCCTTTTTGATGCAAATGTTCTGAAGCTTCTGGAAAAGATGTTGTACAGTTATTTTTTAATTCTAGGTAGAATACTAAGTAACTGTTTCAGCAGAGAGTGCTTACCACGCAATGGTGTCATCTATGGTGTAACACACTGCTGTATTCACAGCCTTTTTTGGATGAGTACCAGAGTTAATGGGAAGAGTCCATGTTTGCATTAACTTTGGAGAGTTAAAGCAATGTGTCAGACAAACAGGTGAAGAACATGTAGGAAATTACCCTGATTTTCATAATTTCAGTGTTTTGGGCTAAATTTGAGTATATGGTTTAATTATAGCATCTATTTTTCATTTGTTTTTAGTAGCAATACAATGTCAAGTAAACTCCTTTATAAAAATTAAAATATTTAACTCAGCAACCACATTTCCCCATTTTTCATTCAATGTTATTTGTATTTGAATCTACCATATCTGTAGCTGAACCAGGAGCAGTTCCCTTTGTGTTTTAATAACAATGTGCCATCCAACAACTGCTGTACCTTGAGCAAGACAAATGGAAAGAAAACTGACGGGTGATGCAATGCAAACAAGACTATCCTTGAAAAGAGTAGTATGATTTCCCTCAGATTTTGTGAAAAAAAAAGCATAGGGTTGCTGCCAGTGTGCCTACTATAACCTAAATACCACTCTTCCTAATCCTTCACTCTTCCTCCAGCACTTCCATCTTAGAACTGGCCCACAGGCAAAAACTGGGTAATTTTAAACATGCATCAGCTAAAAATAAGTGTACTGTCATGTTAACTGTTTGTGTGCAAATGGCCAATTAGACTTTATGCCTATGCCCCAATGAGAAATCCAGTTGTTTAGCCTGCAGATTATCTTGTCCATTGCATGAGTGTGTTTCTCAAAGTTGGCTTTCCTATGTGAGTTTGCCTAGAATGACCGTAATGCTGGTCCAGCTTTCTACCTTTCTTAGTGTTTCATTTTATGCATCAAAATTTATCCTATTACTTTTTTTACTGGTGTGCAATCAGTGCACGAGAATTTTCATATTTACTTCCTTGTCCTTTGCTAGAAAAACCCCCATGACCTTTATTTTTGTAGTCCTAAGTATACATTCCAGCACTGCTTAGAGCTTCTGAAATAGATGATGTGCCAGTTCATCATCTGGGATTTTTGTCCGGGAGCTTGCTCTCATATTTTAAAAGAGCTTAGTTGAGTCCTAAAGGACTGAGGTCTTCTCTACAACTCTGTTCCAATAGGATCTGAACCCACACTATTTCTGTATGGTACTTCTGACCCCCAACTTTGATGACCTGTGTTGAGTTGCTGAAATAATCCTGTAATCTTCAGTTAGCTGATGTCAAAGGAAAATAAATAGACCATAAAAGAAGGATGACAGGAAAAAGACAAGAAGTCTTTACAATAAGATGCCACTGTACTTCTCAGATTTTCCTGCCAAGGAGTAATAACCTAAGGAATTAATTTTATCAGTATTGTTGAGTTTACTCAGCTCAGCTCCGACTGCTTCTTTTCTTGGTCTGCTCTCAAATTCTTTGGAATGCTTTTAAGTTTTGCCACAAAAGCAGGAAATCTCCCTATGAAATGATGCTATTGGTTAAAGTTTGGTTTTACAATGTAAGGGAGTAAAATTAAATGAGATCTAGCTGAAACATTTGATTTCCAAATTTTTTTTAGTTTTACATTTGCATTATGACGTTGAATTAAACACATGCCAACATTATTATACATTTTATTGTAGAAAAGCCAAGCACTTGCTATGAATCATATCTGTTACCTGCTAATGAAAAAGGTTTATGTATACTTTGTAAATTGTTTTGATTTCATTTAGTTGTATTTGTGTTGCAATTTACATATGTATATAACTAGTTTTTCTGTTGCCGTTGTCGACATACTTAGAACTGGAGTCTGCATTGTGATCCACAGCAATATTTTCTTGCTTGTTGTATCAGCTACAATGCCCATTAGCAAATTGATTTAGCAAGATACATGGTAACATAGCACATTTAATATCAAAATCAAGACATTCGGTCTAGAATACTTGAGAAGCCAGCACCCATCCCCAATTGCTAAGAGGAACACTGCCCTCGTATTAAATTCTTTTGGTTGCTTTTGATCACAACCATTAATGTGTTGTGTGGTTTTAGATATTTGGAGCTAGAAGTACAAATGCATTGATTATTGTGAAACGGTAACGTGTAACAACAGTAACTTCGTCTGTAATAAGGTGTGCAACACGGTAATTACGGTGGGGTGGCTAAGAAAGCAATCTGGAATGAAGAGGTGGGGAAAAACCCTGGGAACCTGCTTGAACAAGAATTGCTTTGCAATTCTCTTCTCCTTTTGCATATTCCTTTGTCAGTTGGACTCTCTAAGGGAAAACAGTTTGCAGCAACATTTTTTACAGGCATATTTTCCTTCTCTTCCAATTTTAATCAGATAGAAGCAAATCCTGGCTTTTCTCTGCAGGTATCTTTTTAGGTAGAAGGGCTGATAAGCAGCTGAGCTGCATGAATGAGGAGTCAGGGTCTCAGGCTTCTGAGCATAAAGGGGTCCACTTAAGTAGATGCTTAAGTTGTACTAAAGTCCATAAATCATGAACCAGTACTTAAGTCCTTTGCTTAATAAAAACTAACTCAAATATGTATTGGAGCACTTTGCTATTGGGGAAGGGAAGGGCTAAGTCTTCCCCTGAGTATACTCTGTTACTTATGTCTTTCTTGCTCAGTGGAGAACAATTTTTGGCATATAAAATACATAATCCCTTCTATCAAAGTCTTCACATTCAACTCCTCGCCCTTCCTTCCCAGCATGTAGAATGACCAGGTGCCCAAACATCTTACTCTGACTACATTCAAGTACAAAGTCTTTGCCTTATTCTTCCAATAGGTATGAAGTCATGCTTTCATATTTTGTTTAGGAACACTTTGTGACTGTTAAAGCTATGAAGATAACTCTTCTGATTTAGTTTTTCCCATCACAGTACTTCAATCTGAAAAATTTATGTTGTGTTTCGTCATGTTGAATTTCTTCCCCTAATTTACTATCTGTTAGATGGAATGATGTAGTGTCTTGTGTAAATAATGCCTCTTACATTGGCTTTTATTCCTTAGCATTGATGGGCTGTTCCCTTTGGAGTTGGATCACTCTGTATCCGTGTTCAAGCCAAGTTTGAGATCTTCCGTATTTGCTTTATATTCATTCATGCTTGTGACTGGACTGCTCTCATCCACCAAAATATGAGCTGAACTAGGCAAGCTTATGTGTAACAGCACCTAAATCTTATTATCATGGAACAGTCTTTGCACAGACTGCACAGAATGTAGCAAATTGAAACAGTGGTTTCAGTTTAAGCACAGAATTATTTTCTCTTTTACGGTATATTTTTGATAAAAGATAGCAGAGTCATAGAATCATTTAAGGTTGAAAAGACCCTTAAGAGTGAGTCCAGCTGTTAAACTAACACTCCCAAATTCATCACTAAAACCTGCCCTTAAGTTCCACGTCTACATGTCTTTAATATCTCCAGGAGTGGTGACTCCATCACTACTCTGTTTTCTTTAAGTATCTCCTTGTACTTTACGGTAAGCTCTAAGAACTAGTATTTTAAAAACCTCAGTTCTAATCCAAAGCATTTTTAAAGGGGGATGAATGAAATACTAACCTTACATGGCCATATAGTGTATAAGGTCTCTAATTAACTTTTTTAATTTAGACTCTAAAGTTCCTAGAAGAATGAATTTAAACCTATGGACCAACTACACTAAGTTATTACAACAAAAACTTGTTAAATTACAATTTAAGATTTTCCCAAATATCTCAAACTTCTGAGGAGAATAATAAGAAAGAATGTTTTGCTGTAAAATTAAAGAAGGAGGGAGCACAGTGGGAGAAACAATAAAGGCCATGGAATTGATACTACCTTTTACTTACTATCTGTGATTCTGTGACGCCATAGTGATAGCATAGAGATCTATGCAATACTGAAAGTCCATAGCACTGATTTAATGACCAGTTTCATAGATGCAAAGCAAAACACACCCATTAACACAATATTTTATATTTGTATAAATGGCTTGTCATGAAACACTGGAGTGGTTTTTATTGATTTCTGTTATATTATGTTTATATGATTTCTGAGCTCTGTAACAGGTGTGATTTATGCCATTACCAGGAAATTAATACATAGGCATAAAGTGAATTTACACCCTCTTGTTGGCACATAACACTGAAAGACCGGGGGTGTTTTGCTCTCCTCTATCAGGTTGATATCCATTCAGCAATTTAGAACTGAGCTTTCTAGAGTATTTGTGTAATTTTGCGTGATTCTTGTTTACATAGGAGTTTGGCAGCTCCTGGGTTTCAACCCTCCCTTTTTCCAGCAGGTTTTTTGGACAGTTATAGCCAACTATAGTCAAACCTTGCTGGACTTCATGTTACCAAGATGGAAATAAATTGTGATTTTATCTAATCTAACTTCAACATAAAGACACATTGAAGTTTTGAAAGATTGTAGTAAAAGCTGCATGAGTGTAAGCATGTCTAACATTTTCACTAGGACAAAACCTTAAAGGACATCTCTCATGACAGGGAGTATTGAAACACTGACTATATATATCTATCAAATGAATGTATGATGAGACTTTGGCAGGATGGAAACCGATCATTTGTTCTTAGGAATTAATTTCGCATCACAGAGGTTTTTTTGTTTCTATTGCACACATGACTAGAATTCATTTTTAAAAATGTTGGTTAAAGGTGTTAGGGCAAGAAGATAATTTATTTAAATACACTTGTTCTGTTTTTCGAAGAGCACAGAGGTATAGTAATACAGCAAAGTATGTGTAACTGAGAGTTTCCATAGCTAAATTATTGGGAGCAGAGCACTGCACAGAAGGCATGCCCAATTCGATCACTCCATTCCCATTCCCCATGCTTTTTATTTATTATACAATCCAGTGGATTTCACTGCAAGAAAGTTCTAAAGATTATATTGCGACCACGTTTGTCTCACAGCTCCAGCACAGGACAAACAGGGATTTTTTTCTGCCAAGTTCTCCTACAAGAGCAAGTGTTTCTTTAGTAGTTGTTTTTAAAGAGCACAGAGATTTCTTTAAAAATCTACTGTTAGGTAGAAGGAGGAGCTGGAGTCCTAGATTCCTGGCCTTTGGTGGGCCCTTTGGGCTTGTCTGCAATGGCCTTTCCACTGAGAATTCCTTTTATGGGCTTTATTTTTTGAATTCCTTTGCTGTAGTAGTTGCATTCAGAAAATGACTAATGGTTTAATTATGCGAAAATAAAAGTTTTTCATAACTCCTCCCACTGAACATTCTCCCTCTCTCATAGAATTTATTGCATAAGAAGGAGCTGATAAATATACTGTGACTTAGTCTGCAAGGTTATATGTGCCATTTAATTTAAATTTGTTAGGCATGAATATTCAATTAACTCTGAAATAACCCTCTGAATATTCTGTCCAATAGTTTAAATTCTTTCTTTCTAAGAGATATCTATAATGCTATGTCAAAGAGTGAATGGATTTATTGGGAGCTCACAACTATCTCTGTGGTAGGGCACAATTATGCAATTTAAACAATATATGAATGACCAGAAATAACAAGAATTGCAAAAAGGTGCTGGTTTTAGTCTGTGATAATAATATAGAATTATATTAAACCCTACTTTATATGTTTTTACATTCAGCCTATGCAGTTACTTTATACAGAAAAAATCAGGTCCATGGATGATAGCGTGATCAGTGTAATTCCTTCCTTCATTCAGAACAGAATTTTGATCTCTGTTTTTAACAAACTAATTCAGTACATTTTATGCAACATTTGGGGACTTAGCCACTTCTTCAAGTGTTCAGCAATTGTAGTTGTTGTACCCTTATAATTCAGTGTCATGTTACATCTCTCTCTCTCTCTCTCATTGAACTGACTTTCAAAGTCTTTATAAGACATCTTCACATCAATGATAATTCATTTTTGTAATTTTGAAAATTAAATTACTACATAATGGACGGCTGCTAATATGTACCTTGGAACGTTTCACTTATTAATGATTTTTAATGTCTTGTTTTCTCGCTCTTTGGATTCAGCTCCTCTTTCACTCAGGTATCTTGGTGTCCCTGAGCCTTTCTGGGCCACAGCTGGAGAAAGTGGTGATTGACAGGACCCTGGTGGGAAAGCTCATCTCCAACACCATCAGTGATGGTAATTACACCCGTGTGCAAATCAACTGCCTACATTAACAATAGAGTAGAGAAATAGTATGTCAACAGGTAGACTAATTATTGCCACTGGGGTCTTGCAAACACAACAAGTAATTGCATGTAATGCTATAGTTACAACCCTCGGGACTAAGAACACTTTAAGAGTGTTAACATCAAAGTTTTCAGGCCTGTCAAATGCTGCATGGGTTTCTAAAATTCTGTTTCTTACACATTGTAATTGCTGTGAACATGCCATTTGGACTTGTCATGTTTATTTCGTAAGTGGGAAAATGGGACAGAACCAAACATTAGCCAATTGAATAATTGCATGGGATAGTTATTAAAGTTGTTATTTAAAAAGGCTGGGTAGCATTAGTTATGTTGGAGGTGTTCTGATTTAGTTTCTTGATACCCAGAATCTCACTACTGTTATTGTGACTGCTAAAAATTAAGTTTTCATTTAATGCAGAAGAAAATTTACAAAAATGTCCCTGTTTTCCACAACTTTATGATATGACTCATATGACTGAGAAATCAAGTGGTATCTTGGCTTCTGCACAAGCAGGAGTATGAAATTTTGGTGTGAGCCATATTACATGTGCACTACCTTCCAAATTCTTGAAGAGTAGACCCACATTATGTTCTGCTAGTAAGAGTATGCACTTAATTCTGGTTTGATCTTTAATGATTTATTTTTCTCTCTACCCAGGCATCTATTGAATATTGGCCTAGTTTTTTAAGAAACTACAATACTATATCCCTCTGATCTTTTCTTATCAATATATTGTACTTTAGTCTTGAAAATTAACATTAATATAGCTATGTTAATAGAATCTTGATTTATAAAAAATTCAACCCTGACCTCATTTTTTATGACAGAGTACATAGAACACATTTACTATCTTCTTTTTCTACTGTTCACCTTAACTACTGGACTACAAATTCCACCTCTGAGTTCTTTTCCCCCTGTTTCCAGGGGGAGGATTTCCTACTTTCAGGTGACAAAAAGTAGGAAAGCATGGAAGCTAAGGTAATACCCAAATGGAAGTTGTTTGTGGAAATTATTTAGTATTTTGTCTTTAAAAAATAATAATAAAAAAATTATATGTACCATGCCTTACCTTGGCTTAATAGGTCATAAAAATAAAAATATTTCTTTAGAAAATACTGCTAACTAGAAAAGCTTACAACTAAAACAATAAAGGAACAAATATGTTTTACTACATTACACCACCGTATTTATTATACAAATAACGTTATGTAATGTTTTGTCCTTATTTTCACTTAATCAAGATCTTCTTAAACCTCCATTTTTGCTAATACCCGGGTCTGAAGGTGAAATAAAACTGCCTCTGTTCAGTAAAACAAACCACTCAATAACTTTCATTGCAATACAGTTTTTATTTTCATGAACAATAAAAGAAGATGCTTTTGTTACCCACACAAATAGTATTCAAAATACAGATTTTTATACTGAACTATCCTTACGTGAGAAACATGAGATAATGTTGTCTTAGAGGAAATTAATTTTAATTCAACAAAATAGCACAAATCTGACTTCAAATTACAGTTGTGATTATAAAGTTGTCCAAGAGAAATTCTACATTTAGTGCAAGAAGCCTGTTTAAAAGTAATAGTTCTTACTTCAGCCATTGTGTGTATGTAGAAATGGATAAGGGTTACAATCTGCCAGAATTACTTATGAAATGTTGTAATTCTCATTCGGACTAGCATGTCCTCTTAATATTTGGAATAAAGGTCAGATTGTGTGCACAAAATATAGAATTACTACTGCTTTTATAATTCTCCTGCATCTAAGAAAGTCCTCCTGATTCTTATTATTTCTAGGCAAAATTTCTTCAGTATCTTAGGTGTGTTGTAGTTTATCTTTAATGTAAACTATGTCTATGAGGACATCAAAATAGTTTAACTGTGTACACAGGTACTGAGGATACCATATTTGGTGGTTTTCCATTTTCATGTGTGTGCAGGATCTCAGTTACAGCTGCTGAATCACCTTATCAGATGCTTTATCGCCTTTTTTTCTTTCCCAAAAAAGCTGGTGTTAATGTTACATTTCAAAGGCAATTATTTGGCTCTAAACTCTACCCTTTAGCATTTGCATACCAGATACTTCAGAGTTGTGCCAGTACATGACTGTTGGAAAATGCAAGTGGTTATAAATCAGACCAAAGAAAAGCAAAGCTGAGTAGCCAGTTTTCCATGCTTATATGTAAGACTAAACTGTCAATCTACTTAAGGATATGTAAAATTTAGAGTTAAGAATGTGGGATATTAGTAATAAATGCTTTTTTTTTAAGTTTGCTTTTCAGAGGTTGTTCCACAGAGTTTTGTTTGTCTGTTTCTAAATCTGGTTCCACTTTAATTGGCATTTTCCTTCTAGGAGAGGTTTCTGAGTTTACAGTGTGAGCACAGCTTTCTGAAATCATTAAAGCATGAGTGATTCTTCAGTGATCTGGTACTACTTACCCCAATGACTCATTTCATACTCCGATATCTATTTAAGTGTGGATGCTGCTTGAATAACTGGGTAACACTTGGGAAAAACCCTAGATACAATTTTCTAAGTAATTTTCATTCACAGATTAGTTAATTACTCCTGTATTGAACTAATTTGTTCTGGCACCTCCTTATGATAACAGTTGAGATTCCACTGAGCTTTTCCAGACTTCAAGAGAGTCTGTTCCATCTTGATTATTTATATTGTTTGGGTACCCCCATGTGAAGCTTTCAATGAATTCATAACCCCTCTAAAGCTTAATCCTGCATGTAATAGCCTCCTTGGTGTCTGCAGTAGCACCAGGAACCTTACAATGTCAAAATACCAGATACACCTCAAGTACTAATTTGCATTTATCACCCTTAACACAAGATAAACTGTATGAGGTACATTTCCAAAAAACTGGTGGATTTAACCATAAGGAAAAAAAAATACTGAAGGCTGAATAGTAAGATGAAAATTAATGTGAAAGGGCACAAAATGTACATTTGAATGTACTGGCAATTTGATATGAGATAATTTATTCAGGTGTATTTAATCAGAGTATTCCCTAGGCTTTACTTCTCATTTCCAAGAAGGTCCTGACAGGATGACACACTGATATATTTTAGGACATTACAGGGCTTTCAGTGTAATATTTAACACATTGTCTTGAAAAAATTGCTTTTTGCAATGTCTCAGCAGAGTGTTTGCTACTTTGTTTTGTTACTAGAAACAGGTATTGCAGTGTTGACAATTTTTATTTGGTTTTTGTTTGTTTGTTTTTCCAGCTGTTCTTACAGATAATTTCATCATCTTGTCATTTGAGGACCATAACCAACTCTGCTTTATTCAGTTTACAAAGACAATGGATTCTCTTGATGTAAACAAGAGACTGGAAAAACTCTCTTGTTTGGACTTTAAGGTATAGCTTCCAATGGTGACTGCAAACATTGCAGGAACTATACATCATGAATCACTGGTGTTCACAGATATTGTATAGCAGCATAAATTGCAAACTTTTATATAATTGGCCAGAGCAGCTCAAACTCTAAAAATGGCAGTTACTGAAAAGTCAAAAAAAATTACAATCGCATTCTGAGTTAAGGAGTTAAAATACTGTGCCAAGAGGGATCCAGATTTCTACTGTGTTTATTTTCAGGCTCAGACACACATTTGAGTTACCCTTGCTTGACAGATTATCTTGTGTCCATTGAGCTGCAGTAAGTGACCCTTGGCACATTCTTGGCATCTAACAAGCATGAAGCAAAGTCTGTAATGGTAAACCTCAGTGTAAAAGATTGAAATTAATGTGTTTTACCTCTTGTTTGTTGTGGGCTGAAAACACACACACAGTCAGTTACTGTGACTCAGCTGATAGACACAAATACCTGAAGCTCTGATAATTCAGTCATCTGTCTGAGCTCCAAAACCGTTGTAATTCTTTGCAGAAATCTTAATTTCCCCTCTAATTACAGTAATGGTGTTTTTGGGAGAGTTACTTTTAGAATTAAACCACTGAACAAGGAATCAAGATATGGAAGCTGAGTTTCTCATCACTGGCCAGCTATGTGTGTGGCCTTATGCAAGTGACTTGTTGCCTCTGTGTCTCAGTTCACTAGTTACACAAGTGAAAACTGAAATATTCATTTTTCGCAGCCCTTTTTGTGTGGGTGTGTCTTCATTACAGTGACAGCAGCAGCAGCTGAAAGGTAGCCTAGAGAGACCTGAGCTGGCTTTAAACTACCCAGTCTGGAGATCAGTGGAAACCATCTCATCTCAAGATGAATTACATTGTGTCTTGGATAGATTGGTCTGGGTGGACTTAACTTATTTCAATCATAAGAACTTTGGCATCAAGACACCACTTCCTTAGGTGGAAGTGCTTAGTGCTACAGCAGTATGAAAAAATAATCAGCCAAGGCAATTAACTTTGAACTTTAGGAAAGGGGCTGCATCTAATTCACTGCAAGAATGAAGAAGGGTCAAGCCTTTTCCCTAGAAAATAGAAAGATGTTGTGAGCAGAAGAGAGTTGGTATTTATTTCGGAGTGGATAAACATTAAAGAAACCAATCTTGTGCTAGCAAATATTTTCCCCTTGAGAACCCCTCAGTAATTTGCTTCCTCACGTAAGGGAGCTTGCATCTGCAAGGCAAGCTTTTTAAGGATATGTTTAATTTAAATTTTGCCATAATGTGTTTTAACTTGCTTGATAGAAATACTTTCTGCTAGGATTAATATCTAGTACATTTTCCAGGCTGTTTCAGTTCAGGGCCTCTTTTCAGCAATGGCTTGTGTTTGCAAGATTGATCCAGCCTCTATAACGTGGATTTGAGACAGTTCACTGTTCACTGGGAACTGAGCTGATACATACTTAACTTTAACTGTGCGTTGTGCCTGGCCTGTGGTGTTCATTCAGGCTGTGCTTTGGGTGGTGTGTGGTGGGGCTTTTTTTTAATAGCACTGAAATTTAATGAAGAAACTGTGGTGAACTGCCTTTGTCATTGAAGTGTGAGGGCCATAACTCCTGCCTCAATGTTTAGAAAAACCAGAAATATCTGCTGCACTCCTTAATAGGGTTGTTCAGTTCCTTGCTGACACAGCTGAGCTTCTCCAAACACCTCCCTGTTTGATGTTAACTTTACTTTCTCTTGAAATCAATGGGAATCACTATGGAATATTTCTCTGCTAGCCAAAAAAAAGGGATTTGCATTTTTTTAATTGAATGTTCTTTTATGTTCTTGCTAGTTAGGCAGCTAACTGTAATTTTTATTATCTTTGGAATTGCACCAGTGTGAGACTGCGGAAAGTATTATTCACCTGTGCAATAATATTGTGTCAGCTCTCTGCATTGATTTAGAGTTCTTCATGGCTGATTTTGCTCAAACTTCAAAAGCTGAAAGATCACACACATAGCACTAGTGTCACTCTCAGCAGAAAAATAAGATGCTCCTCCATTGCAACTGTGCAAAGTTGTAATAATATGTAACAATATGTAACAATAACAAATGTCAGGGATTTAGGAAGAAAAAAGATTCTTTAGACTTGGGGTTTTGTTAAAGAGAAATTGAATGAAAAAGGTAGCATACACTGATATAGAACTAATGCAGGATTAAAATCTGGAGCCAAGATTCAGGAAATTTGATCGTATTTCTGCCTCTGACTTTGGCGTAGCCTTGAGAAATGTGTTATTTGGGTTTACAGTCCCATTTCCAAAATGAAGGAAGTGTTTGTAACAATATAATTAAATTTCTGTCATATTATCATTGTAATGATCAGCAACCTCACATTGTTCAATATCCAGGCTCATGGTGGGCAAAATTGACAGGAGTGCTGGACTGCCAGAGTTTTGTCAATAATAAGAACAAGTCAACCATGCTTTCTTCCTCACAGCTTGATATTTATCCAAAAGTTGAGTTTTTTACACAATGCATACCTAAATGAATTAATTAATGTCTCTGTCCTCTTCCTTTCTAATTGATATCACTTTGAAACAACAAAGGAAGACTTATTACATGAATAATATAATTATTCATATATTACTGTCTTGAAGACCAGCAAAATAGAAAACCAACTATTATTATTTGCCTTTTCTCAGTGACATAAGTCCATGTTTGAGAATGATATGTCTAATGCAAGACGTTAAGGCTGACAAAGATTTGTGGCTGTTACGACATGTGAAATTGTTATGAACAGTTAACACTACAATTCAGGATTAATTAATACTTGTTGAAGTATTTGTACTTTTCGAGCCTAATCCATGTGTTGTCACCAAATTAGCTATTTATATATAGTTCTAATTCAAGTAGCAGCTACCTGTTAACTACTGTGTATGTTTTATCTTTACCCGTTAAAATATTTTGACGAGTAAAACACAGGGTACTCGGAAAATATTGACCTTTTGCAAGTTTTTCCTTCTGTGTTTTTTTAACCCATTTCAATTTACTGAAGGAGACAGAGCAAGGAGTTAAATGTTTACCATGAGAGAACAACATTGGTAATTACTTTGATTTCAGTTCCTTTTGATGTGTATTCATGGGATGAAGAGGTCAATAATATTATGACCATGCAAATAGAAAAGGGTTCTTTTTGACCATATAAAAACCAGCAAAGGATTATTAAAGCATTAACCTTGATTTTAATGGCCTTGGTTGAGAGCTGAGATCACAATTTGGATGAGCCTGATTATTTACTAAATACAATACATAAATGCAATGGGTTCTTAACACCCATTGCACTCTGGTATTATCGCATTACTGCCAGCCTTTGTTGCCTTGCAGACACGAATATGAAAGCAATCTGTCATGTAGTGAGACTGGCTCCAGAAGCATTTCTCTGATAAGAAGACCCCCTGCCCTTTGCTAGTGTCTGGTCCAGTAGGCTTAGCCATGCGCTTAATCCCCAGAAAGTGGTTCGATTATTGCTGACCAGCAATGGCAAGATAGTTTTTTTTTCCCCTAGCTATCAACCTTCCATTAATTCCTTAAGCAGAAATGCGGTGCAATCTATATTTCCTTGGCATGTGTCACCCAGATGGTGCACTGCTCATGTTTTCAAATAACCATGCTCCAAATAACAGAGTTTGAATAATAAATTCCACAAATCCTTCCTGAGAAGGAGGCACAATTCTCAAGAGCTGCATAAACTTTACGCATGATGCTGTAGCTCATCCACATTATGCAGAATATGTTCTTTTGCAAAGCGGATGTTTGTGTTTCCATTCCTTAATTTTGGGAGGAAGAAGAAAGATATATGTTTGCTCAAATACTGTAGAATATATTTAATATTTGATTATGTCTTAAACACTAGCCTTAGCTCTGTGGTCAGCTTTGCAGAACTTGTCATTTAATACGGCTAAGCTTAAACCCTGTGTGGAGGTCGATGCTGTCAAGCAACCATGACTGTACATTTTGGTATTGATTGGAGTCATTGCAGTAAATTCCATCTTAACTCATATTCCTTTCCATCCCAATCCCCTCCCCATAGATAAAAGAGTGAGCATGTTTTTCTGTCTGAGGAGATATTTTTCATGTTTACAGACAGCCTATAAGAAGGTATATGTACGCAGTACATTCTTTCTTACATATCCAAAGTAAATGCTCCCATTTGCACCTACTATGCTATTTTATCACCTCAAATATTTCCTGCATTTTTTTCTTTCATCAGATTTCTTATGCCGATATACATGGACCAGAAGGTAGAAGGATGAAACGTCACCTGGCAATAAACTGTATGCAAGATCTGGTCATTTGCTGGTGGTCAGCAACCAGTGATGGAGCATGGCCTTGGTCTCCTATTTCCTGTGAGAGGGACAGAGCCAACCTATTGCTATTAGGCTGTGCACATGGCAAATTGGAGGTAAAGTGATGAACTCTCTTGTTACATGATTTTTTCAGATTTGCTAAAGAAAGAACTATTCAACTTAAATGCATATTCAAGTAGATATAAATAACAGATATGATTAAAACATAAGACAGGAAGATCAGCCATTCTAATATTAAAAACAAAGGTTTGTTATTTAACAAAAAAACACCTTCTTTACTATGTTGACTATTTTCACATCAAAACTGTCAACCTGAGAAATGTAGCCAGAAAGTTAGGTCTTTATCATGAAATAGCTTTGGTGCTGCTAACACTGAAAATAAAAGTGTCAGAGTTCCACTAGAAAACTTTAATGTGAGTTAGCAATTGTAACTGTTGCATGCATGTCTGGTGCAATTATTTTACATTGCCTGCAATGTTAGCTGATTGGCAATTTACATCTCTTTCAAGTGTTTTTCATAAAATATTAGCTATGCCCAGATGGTGTTTAAATTTTTGTTATGGGTATTGATCAAATCAGGGACTGATATTTTTCTCAAAGGAAAAGTTTAAAACTCCCCATCTACGGGTGGGAATGTAAGCTATGAGTTCGAACAAAGCTACAAGCTGACCCTCCTCCTAACACTTGCTTAGCTTACCTTTCTAGGCAGAGGTTTTCATTTCAGCTATTTAATTTTTGTTTCATCTATTTATGAATATTTGAATCCAATTTGTTTTGTTAGGTAGAAATATAAAAATGAAGCTATCTGGGCACACTCTGAAAGATTTGGAGCCTGAATTTAAAAAGTAAAAGCTTTTGTGGAATAACATCTTGTATAGATGCTTCTGTATTTGGAGTTTGATTTTTGGTTTATCTTTACCCACTTCTAATATGGACTAAAAAGGCACTGACTGTGGGAGAAGAGCACAAACTCGAGAATCAGATGTGGAATAGCTACTCTGGATTCGCTATTGTGGACTATTTCCCTGTGGGGAAAACCCCTAAGTAACACTTCAGAATAAACTACTCTTACAAACAGCATCCTCCCCTCTTTAATTAGGGAAGATGTAAATGTTTTAATGTCTTGAAATTATTACTTTGATAACTAAAATTCATTTAAGTGAGATTGTTTTCCCTTGGAATTTTCTACCTATTGAAAGCGAAGAGAAAAGGTAGTTGAGACAGCTTTTCTTTTCTTATTTCTGTCATTAGTCACTGTAGAAATGAAGTTTAAATTACCTCTAGCTCCGCCCTCTTTACTTCTTTGCAATTGAGCTCTCTCCACGTGCGGTCATCTTTGACTCATCTCTCTTCTCTCCCTGATCTACACCTGCAGTTCTCCATTCCCCCTGCAGCTATGCTGAATTACATAGAAAAAATTACTCTGAGAGCTAAAATGCGTGGCTGTTCTTTGTAAGCTTTTCCAGCCTAGTCCCAGGGCCATGGGATATTATGAAACTTCATCCTACTAACATTTCAGACCTTATTTCTTACCATGACTTCTGTATGTCGAACTTCTGACAATGACATTTCTGTGCCTTTTTTTTCTTTCCACATTTTCCAGAAAGCTCCCTAATGCCAACGTACCAGTTTGTAGTCTCTATTTTCTATGTTTTTTAGAGACTCTTAAGAAATTCACAGAAACCGCCTTGTCAGTTTAAAGCTTTCTGTGTTTCATTTTATATGTTTTAAAGAGACTTCCAAACCAAAGCATTCCTCTGCATCTTTCAAAACACCATGTTTTATCCTTTCCTGGTTTAAACTCTAGTATTAGTCCCAAGCACATCACTGGTGCTTTATGCAATAGTTACAATACACATTCACTGAGGCTTTAGACTTAAAGTCATCATCATCATCATTTTAATTTAGCCCATATTAGAACAGAAATATAAGAAATTTATTTTTGAAAGCAGCACTGCCAAATTTAACTGTTCGGTTTCTTTCCCCTTTCTGATTCTTTGCCTGTACTTGTCTGTTTTAATTCTAAGATCTTCAGATGAAATTTCTTTTCCTGTATTTATCAATAAAATACCAAGCACTATGCCAGGCCTATGGAAAACTTAGTCATATATGAGTAACAAATTGTCTTGGTGTTTGTCAATTAAGCTGTTCCATGTACTCAGCTCTTGGATGCTCAGGAAGGCTCAAGTCACTCTGCCTATACACTTAGCTGTGGGGGTAGACAGGCTTGCCCCTGCTAACCATAAGAAAGTCCACTGGTGGGACAAATACACCTTTGTCGACTTCCCTTAGCCTACAGTGAGAAAAAGGCCTCCCACAGTCCTTTGCAGTTCTGTTATATTAATGTACCCAAATTCTCTTCTCCCGGTTGGCTGTTGCCGTCTCATCCCTTATTCCCTTGTCCATCCCTCTTCCCTAGAAAGTTCTCCCTTCTCTGTTACCCCGTTGGTTTCCCAGTTGTCAATATTTCCCCAGTTCCTGTTCATTGGCTCCCTTACCCATGTCCCGCCTTCCTCCCCCCCGTCCGGCAGGTTTTGGCGGGCAATTTCTACCGAAGGTATAAAAAGCCCAGACTTCTCTTTGTTCGGGGTTCTTCTGGGCAGGTCCGCTTCACGAGGGTTGTAACTCCAAGTTCTCTGCCACCTAACAATAAACTCTCATTGGAATACCACTGCCTAGAAATCTGATCTCTTTCGTTCTCGCCGGCTGCATAGCTGAGGTAGCGATCGAGGCAGAAGAAGCTACTGGAGAAGGGCTAATGGGACCTGTGGGCTGAGGGAACCATGAAGGGAGGACAAAGAGCCAGTGATTGACACTTAGCCTATGTATCCATGACATATCACACATGGTGCTGTTTGCTTGAGGCTTTTTGTTTGATTTCTCTAGAGTTCCTTATGGGTAGGTGTTAAATTCCTGTGCATGGATGGGAGAATGTCATTACCCAGCAGCTCTAGAATTAGCATCAACCCCCAGTCTGCATTTAATGGAGGCGCATTTTCCCCCTACAGTCTTGGCGGGGAACTTTAACTTAACAGCTTTAACTTTTGAAGGTCATAATAGCTTATACGTGAGAAAAAGCATAGCTAGCATTTCTAGAGAGCTTGTAAACAGTTACTCTCTAGATCAGATACCACAAAAATACAGTGGTTCTGTAATCATGCTTATGTGCCTCTCTTTGCCTCTAATTTCTCACCATTTGTAGCATTCCTCAGGTATAGATGTGAAATAAAAACTGGATATGTCATTGTTATTAATGAAAGTAAATCCATATTTATCATATTTGACCAGTAATATTAATTGACTCCCAGTAAAATGTTATTGTCAACAGAAGAAGAATGCAAAGCATGAATTTACTCAGTTTAGAGCATTTATCAAAAAGAAGTGTAGTAAAGTAATACCACCAACATTTTACTTGAAAATAGTAGTACCTGTTGGATAAAACAGCATTATCTAGAATTAGGAGAAAAACAGAAATTGCTGAATAACAAGACCATAAAGAGCTGTTTGGCATGTTGGATTTATGAAACCAAGCCCAAGGAAATGAATGGGTGCTCCCCGCAGCCATCACCTCAGTGCTGGCCTACAGAAACCACAAAACGAGCTGCCAGCTGCTGCCACTCCTGTTGCTGGGGCAGAGCAAAGGCAAATGGACACTTACGTGATACTACTTCCTGCCTGGAAGAATTTTCTGGGTGTTCCTGGCTGCCCACCAGAAGAGTACTTATTCGGATGAGGACAGGAATAACTCTGGGATGAGACAACTCAACCCCTCATCATGATCATCCCTTGTAACTACACGTTCTGTGTTGGGATGATTCACACAGCACATGGAGTGTTTGGAATATTGTGTGCTTCAGCAACTTTTCAATTTAGGGAAGGAAATACATTTTACTTTTTAAACACATTATAAATTTGATTTGAATTTTGCCATGTGGCTTTATATCTTAGCATTTACTACTATTAAGGCTACAGATAACCACTATTCCTCTGCAAACAGAAATAACTTTTTACTTGCAAATCTTGACTTATTTTACTTATTTTTTTTTTCTGAGGTCAGTGTTTACTGTGTTGAATGCTGTAAGATTTGGTGAAGAATTGTCCCTTGAAGAAATAGAAGTGCTTTTCTCTTTAGCATGTCACCTTGCTTCGTTGTGCAGCACATGTTGCTACAGGAGTATTTGTCTGTTGGGCCTTTGTCTGCTTTCCTGTATGCATGGGTTTCCTCCAGTAAACTCACCCATTCTCTAATTTATTTATTTAATTATTAGGGTTTTGTTTGGTTTATTTTGTTTGGGGTTTTTTGGGCTTTTGTAATGTTAAAGTACCAACAATCAAAGAACGTTATTTAAATTGTCTCCCTGTGGAGATAATTCTGGCCTTTTGACTTTAAAATCAGAAGAGGAATCTTCCAGAAATTATTTCAAACAATTTGCTATGAATGAATAGGATCTGGTGTGAAATCATCTTTCGATTAAATGCTTTGGGAGAAAGTCGTGTTAAAATCAACATGAACTTTACTCTGCAAACACAAATTAACAGGAGGTGCTGATGCCAGGGCTCAGTTACTGTAGCACTTTGCATTTGTCTTTGCCATTCTTGTTTTCACTCCATTTAGTGCTAGTGGGAATGACTGAAGTTATGCTTCGGTCTTGTGAAAAAAATAAATTCCCTGAGACAGAATATTATTTTTCCTTCTCCCAAGTGATAATATTTAATAGTTATTGCTTTCACATTGTGCCTCGGATTTGTGAAATAAGTATAGCAGATCTTTTCTGTGTGAGCTGTCCTACGGTTACTGGAGTGCTCAGAAAAACTGTCTTTTTGTGTCTGAATGGCTGAAGTACCTCTTACAAACATACAACAAAGAATGTGAAATCCTAAGTGTCACATTGGGTTAGAAGTTCAATGAATAATACAGGATAAATATGATGATGATAAATTTTGAAAGAAAATAAGAATAAGTGTTGATTGGAGATCTGAAGAAGATTGCATGTAGGTCTGTAGATACAATGGAGCCAAATAAGTAACCTTGGATAGGAGCCTTTCATTTCTATTTAGAAATGTTTTAAAATAGGGGGGTTTTGTCCTTTCATCTTCACTGGGCCATATTTAAAGCTATTTTACTCTGGTGTGCACCACACTTCCCACTTTACATTTCTAATTAAAATGTTTGTTGCTATTTGGAACGTCACTGTGTGAAATTTCATAAGCCCTTTTGTAACATCCATAAAATAAATCAAACTCTTTTTTTCTCATCTGAAAGACACACAATTCAGTTACAGCAATCTTATTTCTCTGTTTCTTTTGTTTTCTTTTTTTTTGTCTGCCTGGTAAGCCAATTTTCTGCTTAAGAACTACTGGTTAAAAGTCCTACTTGTTTTGCTATGTGGACTTTATCCATTCCCAGCATTCTATGCAAAATACTTCAATCTTAAGTGTTCTAAGATTTTCACTGAGAAGAGTCATACTGCCCACACAAGCCAGCACTATTATTTCTCTGAAACATAAAATGAGAGTTTAAAATAGCATAGCAGGTCTCTTATTTACAAAGATTAACAGATTCCTTTACTTGGATTGTTATGATTCCTGGCTCTAGGGTTTGAGAACCTGGCATGTGTAGCATCCCTCATCCTGCTGATGAGCTGAGGCAGAGTCCAGGCCAGTAGTGCAAGGGGGAAACAATATAAATGTGCAGTAGTGGTACATGACTGCTACATTAATAAAGGAAATATGTGTAAATTCCATGGACAGTATTGAAGTGCATGTACTGTATTTTTGTAGCATTCATGTAATAAAACTTTAAAAATTTTTTATTATTTAAGCATTTATTTTAAAGAAAGTAATTGGTTTTACTTCATGCAAAATACTTCCAGAAATCTTCTCTTGAAATCCAAGGCTAAGTTCTTAGTCCAAGATTTATGGGAAGTATTTAACATTAAATGGACTATATACCCTGCAATGTGATATAACAGCTTGGTCTTTTCAGATCCATTGCCCTGTCACCTCCTCCACAAATCTGACACTTGTTCTACCTATTTCTGAGAAAACTCCTCCAGCTTTTTCTTTCCCATTCCATAAGCAAATGTTTTGTTAAATGTTTCAGTGTCACCTTTCCGGGTTCCAGAGAACTGCTGCTCATCAGGAAGGAATCTCAGCAGATTCTTTTAAATGGAATGCTAAAGCACCATATACACTATATTTACTACCATGTGGCTACTTACCAGATAGAAAAACAATTGGCAGAATACCATCTTCCTGGGAAAAAAAAAGTTTTGATTATTAGACTTCTTATCTTTCAAAAGCATTATCTTAGCATTATTAACCTTTCTGTGGTTGTGTGCCTCTCTGCTTTAGTTTTCCAGTTAGTGGCATGACGAATGAATAATAAAACTAATTCCTGACAGAGAAACCCAAATCTTCCCTCTCAGATGAAAGAGAATATTCATTTTTCCCCTTCAGAATACTGAATACTGGATACAGTCAGCAGAACTGGAAGGCAACAAAGAGGTCTCTTGGCTTGGTTCTCTTCCTGCAAGAGGCACATGAGGCCAGTGATGCATGAGAAGCAGCTTTATCTGTTCTAATCTAAGGAGAATTGTTTCTCTTGTTTTCAGCCAGCATATGAACAGCAGTGACTAGTAAGGTTTCCTTCAAGCCTTCTGTGTTTAAACATTATGCCAAAACTTATGTTTTGAAAGGCAGCAAAGAGTTTCTCTCCTTGCAGGAACTTAATCCTAGTTTAGAATTGTTTTATACACAGCAACCAGACCTACCCTAGACTTCATTTCAAGGATTTTCTCTCAAACTTATGTGAAGCTAGGAAGCTTCTCATCTCAAGATTCATTACATTAGTCTTCCAAGATTTTACTTCCTTTGAATTCAAGGTAGTGATCATCATTTTCTCCTACTTTTGCTCCAGGAAGTCAGGACAAAATGATGAATTGGGTGCAGTTTGCTTGCTGACTCTCAAATAATCATATGACAGCATTTCTTTTTCTGTGACTGTTTCCATTTCTGTTTTCCTCCAGTCACTCCTATGGAGTTGTAAAACATGTTTTGCGTATTTTCTTCTCTATTTTCTTAACCTTCAAGGCCAGTCTCTCTTCAGAAGTTAATAGTGCTTTCGAGCTCTCATCTCTCATAGGCTTGATTATTGTGTAGATCTTCAAGACTTTCTTGTAGCTTTTGAAGACTTGTCTAGAGAAAAATACTGATTTGGGGTCAAAATATGTAGCAGAATAATGCAGTACAATGAAACCTGCCACAGGAAGACAGAAATCTGAATCCCAGAGGGCCTCAAGGCTCATTTCACTGAAGTTATGGAAGCTTTGAAGACTTGCTTGGGCAAGATTTCTGTTTCACACATTTGAAAGGGAGCTACCTGAGTCTCTACACATACTCTTAGGGAAAACTGCAGAACAAACAGTCACACTTCACTTTGTCTTCATTTGGCGTTAGAGAACTCTGTGGTCACAATAATCCTTTGTCCACAATAACCTCTTTTAGAAGTTTCCTTGCCATGCAATTTAACACCCTAATAAACACACTTCAGCAGTTCTAACATCTGCAGAGTAGCCACCGCAACATTTTGTGGGCACAAAATGACTAGTTGCAGAGGCTAAGCTGTTGTTGATTTGAATGGCTGAGGTGAGAAAATGTTTTTCAGACTATGAAAGTAATGTAATCTTGTATTTCCTGTGTGATACATATTTTCATGTATCTCTGTTGAGATTGGTTGACATGGTTTTCACACGTTGGATGCATTGGCTTCTGCATTAGGTGCTTTTGCATTAAGTGGTTCTTTGCATGTCCCTAGATACTCATCTAAAAGTAGCAAAGATTTTTGTATTAATTGTCATCTGGTCTCCAGCGAGAGAATTGTAATAATCCTTTGTTTTCTTTCTTTTGAATGAGACACCCTTTTGCTGACAAAATAAGAAAACTGTCAGTACAAAACATCCTAATCAGTCTGATCAACATCCCAAAAAGCTTGTTCATAAATTGATCAGTTGCTTTAGAAGTAATGGGTGGTATGCAAAAAAAAAAAAATAAAATCTGAATTTCTTATTCTCCTTTAAGGATGAAAGGTTAAATTGCGTGTTCAGTTGGTCTTGTGATCTGTGGAAATCAAATTTAAACTGCTCTAACATTTTGTGTGCCTTTCTGTTTTCAACCTGAAATTTCTAGATTTCCTTTCTCTACCTTTTAATCACATTTTTTACCCCTTTCTGTGCTTTCATACCACCTGGACTTGAGGGGCTTGCAAAAGCTGTGGCAGATCAGCAGCTTTAATTTACAGTGTGAAGATCGCTGTGGGTGTATCTGAGTACGGGGTTCAGCTCAGGTTCACATTTTCCTTTCAGTCTTTATTTCTGCATGAACAAACACCAGCAAGTTTCTGACTGACTTCCACTACTCTCATTCTTCTAGAGACATGGGTTTTCTCTCTGTTTCTTATGAAATAGCTTTTCATAAGCTCATCTGTAACTTATTTACAGCTGGTTTTTCTCCCACAGTTTCCCTGCTCAAATCCTGTACAATACCTCTCATTCAAACCCATTTATCATAGTACATGAGTCTTCACTGGTTCCCGCTGCTGCCTCCACCACTTAAGGGTACTTCCCATGTTTCCACACTACAGATTCTTTTTGCTCTGCTGTCTTTTTATCCCATTCTGCCTTTGTGTTCTTCCTCCCCGTTCGTTTAACTTTCAAATACCCCGTAATGATTCCCCCTTTTCTGCTGTCACAAATTCATTTTTTCTGCATCTAAAACTATATGACACCAAAGAACATCTACCACCTACTCATTTGGCAATGTATAGTAGGTGCTGTTTTAACATGCCATTGTTTCTACCACTACAGTGTAATATTTTCACTTACCATAGTCCAGAGTAAATGATCAAAAATCCTCTATGCTTGATGCTTAGAGTAACTAACTATAGATTTTTCCAGGAATTCTGGGTTTTTTACCCCATCCCACTTGTGAATAATTAGCTATTCGTTTACATCAGTCAGCTGCTTCTTTCTCCTCTTACCATCACTGTTAGGATCATCCCCTTTTATCTTCTGTTCTGCTAACCTGTTACATAGGTCCAGACAAATCAAAACAGGTCCAGACAAATCAATATGGCTGAAACTATATTACAGAGTTTTTAAAATCAAATGAATTAACCTTTGAAATGTTGAAAGAGTAAATTTCGTTTTGAGAATGCCTATTTGTGACTCATCCACAGGAAAGCACATTTGCAGCAGTCTATTTTTAAGAGTAAATCGCTACAAGTGAGTACCAAAACGCTTTGGATTTTTGCCAGGTGCTTAGTCATGTCCGCACGGAATGGGACCCCCTGGATGCCAGGTTCAGCTCTCTTCAGCCCCAGCAGGTGCTCACAGTGGAGCACTCAGTGTCCACAGCCAAGGAGCCCATGGCTGACAGCTGCGCCTACAAGTGCATCAGGAACCAGCTCCAGTGCGCGGCCATCACCAGGATCCCCCTACGAGCCAGGGCCATCAGCTGCTGCAGGGATGTGACAGAAGACAAACTAGTGCTTGGCTGTGAAGATTCGTCAGTAGTTCTGTATGAAGCTTACAACCAAGTGACTCTGGTAGCCCAAGCAGAGCTGCTCCCTACTGTAATAACCTACCACCCCTCTGGAGCCCTGCTGGTGGTCGGCAGCTCTCAAGGGGAGCTGCAGCTTTTTGACACAGCGCTGTCCCCAATTAAAATTCAGCTCTTGGCACAGGACTATTCACCTGAGGCAACTCTACAATTCAGTAAACACTGTGAGGTGCCCACCAGCCTCATCCAGATCCAGTGGGCTGCTCCTCAAGTTGCATTTCCCAGACCTGACTGCATGGATATTCACGACCTTTTGTTGGTTAGATTTGACAAAGGACCCTTGGGAGTCCTTCACTTTAAACCTGGTAAGTTACCAAGCACATCTGTTGGACCTTGAGCTGTCAAAGAAACATCTGTACCCCACAAGGTTTGCAACACCCTAATTTTAGATATATGAGACCATAGCCTTAAAAGCAAATTGTTCCAAAGATATCTGAAGATACCAAGGAGTTCTTTATGTTTCACAATAAATTTATACCTTTTCATACAGGGTCTGACAGAATAGGACCCTGATCTGCTGTCTGATCAGCATCCCATAATGTTCCTCGCTGCTTTAATAAAGCATAACTTTTCATCTGGAAAATTGGTTTAATCTGTAGTATATAATTTTAGGAATTATATTAATTCTGTAGTAATAACCCTAACAAGTTAAAATAAGCTATATTTAATAATAGAGTAGTAATGCTATTTTCTTTATCAATGTTTTTTTTGTATGTATGATGTATATTTGTTCAGTATTTTGTTCTTCCTGGCTTCAGTACATGAAGTTGCACCTTTTCTTCCTCTGAAGACTTTCCACAGAAGGATGATTTTCATAACCTTCAGAGAAGTTTGGTCTCTCTATTAATTTGCAAGGAGTTGTGTATAAAAGAAGTAATAATGCTAATTTTAGAATTTATATGGCAAATATATACATTTTAGGTGTACAGAGACTTTAAAAGAGTAAAACCACAATTAACTTCCTTTTACAAGCAGAAAAACAAGAAGCAGTAAAGGAAAGCCTTTTAGGCTTTCCAAGAGTTACACAGTGGCTGAACTAAGAATAAAACCCGTGCAGTGGCTCATCAGTGAGAACTGTATTAATTTCATTCAAGTCAGGCAAGTTACAGTGGTGCATGCCCATTGTGAGAGCTAAAATAACAATCATGCTCAAACCCTCTGACTCCCAAGACAGTGTGTCAGCAGGGCACACAGCCATCCAGGAAAATTTCCGCATTTTGCCCATTGTCTGTCCAAGAAAACAGAATTACTTCTGTAGATCTTTATGGGAGTTTTTAATTATTCTTTTGTATAAAGCTATTGAGATTAGGAAGAAGCCTTTTTTGTAAAAAAAACCCAGAAACAAACAACACTCCAGAAGACTCAAAATAACAACCTCGGTGATAGTAAGATTTTAAAACCTTCTTTATTTCTTTACTTAATGAGACACACATGCACTTTTGTGGGGAAAAACGTGTCTAAAAGTACCACAGACTTAAAAATTTAAAAGACTGAATTTAAAAAATTTAATCAAGTGAGCCACTGCAAAAAGGTAAATTAATATAATAGAATGCTAGCAACAAAAAAATGTTGGATTGACTTATAGTTGTGTAGTTTTAAAAGAGCTGATCAAGATTATTGCTGTTATCCAAAAAAACGCTATTTAAAAACCCATTTACAGGTTATCATGTATTTTGAAATAATTAGCTGCATTAAGTTCAATGACAGGTTTAATAGTTGCAGAGTACCCCAGAACACTAATTATAACGGCTATTTGATGTTTTTGTGCATGTTGGCCATTTAAAAGAAAACAAACCTTCTAAATTATCTCTGTCCTGATTTGGCTGGGATGGAGTTGAGCAGGAGGCACTCTACCCACCTCTACCTTGCTTTTCTTCAGTCCTCCCTGGTGAGGTTTTCTCACGACAGCTTTCCAGAATGCACAGCTTTCCCCTTGCTATCTTTAGCATATTTATGTTCTTACCAAGGCAAGCAGGCTCTCACTACAGGGATTTAGAGGCCTTTCCTGCTAATTGCCAGCTTATAAACTTAATTGGACTGTCTCCCTGGGCACTGTTCCTAAATCAATTAGGCAGTGAGTTGGCTGTCACCTCTTCTTCCCAAGCAAGTTGTCTGGAAGCGCACCACCCAGGAGAAGTCAGGCATCCAAATGGGAAGATGTTGACCTCTACAGCTGAAAGTTATCACATTTTAAAATTCATTCTATATAATTACTGTAAAATCTCTTCTAGGAAGGAGGCAAAGCTATCTCACTTCTTCCCTCTCTCCCTCTTTGTAGCCCACCATGCTGCTTTCTGCTTCATCCTGGTGTTCAGCTTTACACCTCATCTCCTCAGTTTGCCACACTGCCAAAGGAACACTGTGTTGATTAGTGAGTCCCTCTTCACAGTCTCAGCAGTTTTTAGGTTTCTGCTATTTAAGAAATAATGCAGAATAAATAAATTAATTAAATGCATTAATAAATTATAGCAAAAATGTAAGGGCCCATGACAGCAAGACCCAGACAAGGCATTCAGGACTGAAATAAACTCCGTAAGTAACAAATGGCCTGGAATTGTTTCCCACAGAAGTCTGTTAAGAAACTATGTCAGTGAGAATAGGCAAATATATTTTAGACTTCCAGCTACATTATGGTTTTGGACAAGTTCTGTGGATCTCCATTGTGCTGTCTATCCAGATTTATTTCAGGAAAAAGCCATATTAAACATACCCTCAAACACTAATGGCAGATATTTTTGGTGTCTAATGCCAAACTCATTTCCAAAAGCGGCTTCTTGTCATTGATGTCAACCCAGATCTTGGATAACACCAAATGTGCTAGTGGTTCAGCATTACTGGCCTCTAAAATAATTTTAAATATAGTATTATATTTCATTAACATGAAAATAAGTATTTTCATCTTCACTGAGAGGTTAGTGTGGAGATTGCCCAGCTTCTGTAATACTTTAAAAACACTAGACATTTAGGAAGAATAAAGTTTGCCGTAACTATTAAATATTAGCAAGTTAAACATCACTGTTACCCAGCGTAATGTCCATAGGCTTTAATATGTGCAAAGATAAAGTGAAATACAATAGAAAACCTTTCTTTAATGATACTAAAAAAATTAAGTACTTCTCTGTTACAAAATGTAAATATGTAACATTTTTCCCCAAAAACATCAGTTCTGTTTATGCATGTTCTCAGCAGGTAACTTCTCCTCAAGCTATAATCAGATGTTTTTCTCCACTTTTTTCTTCCTCACTTCTTATTTCACATCACAAACAGTAGTCACAACATTTATGAAAGTTTTGTGAGGTATGTTTTATATATATGAGGTCTGCTTTTCTTTGTTACCAGGCTTTGTTTTCCCCAGCCAGTCCTACGATGTTAATACCAGTATTAAAATTCAGCTTGTTCCCTTTCTCATCAGAACTTTTTTCATTTGTTTACTTTCAACAAACAACATCAGAATATGAGTTGGAAAAAAACCCCCTATGTTTTTATTTAAAGAGAGAGAGAGAGACAGTAAATTTATTGTGATCTCTTTCTAATATTTAGAGTACCAATAAAGAATACTCTATCAGAGCAACCCGAAGGTGGGCATGAAATAGCATGTGTGGCCTATGCCACATGATCATTTGGTTAGCCACAGACAACGAATGACATTACTTCCTGCAGCTTTTCAGTCACCTTTTCTGTTTAGAAGCTAAGATCTTTAAGTCAAGAAACATTCTTGTGGCAAACTTGTTCTTGGTTTCATGTACAACTGTAATTCAAAGGTCTGAAATATCAAGATGTTGATAACTTTCATGGTATCACCTCAGAAAAAATGCCCCACTTGGAGAATATTGCCAAGCTAGATGGACGTTCCAGAGCAGTTGGAATATAGAGAGTAATTGAGTTGGATTTGCTTGGAGGTTGGAGCTGATCTACACTTTTATGCATAGAAACATCTGTGTGAGACAGATGCTGGGATTTAGTGTTGTCCAGCAGTATTTCCCTACAGGAAGGAGAAGCTGTGAAAGTTAATTTATCACCTACCTTACAATAGTGATAAACTGCAAATAAAATTGTTCTACCTTGTCTAAGCCAAATTTCATTACATGATGTTGTCATCAGTGACTTTTGGCTACATTCATTCAACATCCATGTGTGAAGTTCACTGATGATTTTTGTCTGCTGTCCAGCAACCTCAGTTTAAATATACCAAGATAGTAAGGGGGTATCTTACAGAAAACATTTAGTACTGAAATGCATCAACTTAATTTTAAATTATGGCAATTATTTTTAACTGTGCTGAAAAGGAGTCAGCTATTGTTTTACATACTCTGTACCAAAGTATAAACCCTTTGTCTCTGGTTGTAATATTTCTTGTTAAAGGTGTGATCACAAGAGGACAACTGGGCTTTGTGGAAATCATCCACCAGTACATTCGTTATGATGAGATACAGGAGGCAATTAATGTCCTGAGCACCATGAACTGGAACACGATGGATCAGCAGAGCTTTATCTGCCTGAGTGTCATTTGCAACCACCTCCTTAAACAAAAGCTTACACCAGCCAGAGAAGGTAAGAGACTGTTTATATTTCTAATGTATTTTTGTGGTGTCTTGGTAATTCCTGTGTGGATTATGACAATATATTTATTAACTGTATAAAGAAGACAGTAGTCATAATCCAGACAACCAGCTAGATTATGGTGCCTCATAATCGCATGTTGTTGTAGACAAACAATTTCAATAAAATCTGGACCAATGCGTTGACTACATTTTAGTTTGTATCAACAGTGATACTAGAATAATGCATATTGTAATATATATATATGCTATAGGCATTACTTAATATATATAGCACTAGCATTATATTCTGTAACTTCACTACATTCTATAAATTTGTCTTATGCTACAGAAAAATGTTAGTTAATACAGGATTGAAACGTTTGTGTTATATTCATGCTGAGACAGCACCAACTTAAGGAGGGATGTTTTCCTGCAATAGGGACAAGAGATTTTAATGTTTTCAAAGTGCTTTCAAAGGGCCATTCTTTCATTACAAGATGCAAAGGCTTTGAATACACTATCCTCTGCTGCCTCCTTTAGGATTAAAGCATTTGTCCTTGCTGTAATCTAGCCCCCTGCAGTAGTAGCTGGGGTCTCTCAGAAGAAATTATCAATGTTAGGTTTAACCCTGCATGTGCTGAATCCTGGTATGGTGCTTTCCTCTTGATTTGTTGTCTATCTTGAAACTCGATAGACTTCAAGATTTGAAGTGCCTTGATTTAGTGAAGGCATCCAGTCTAGCAGGCAGACAGCTGGAGACCAGGCATCTTTTGTGGCAAGAGAGAATACTTAGGATTCTGGTGTTTTTGAAGATAGAAAAACTCCAAGGTGTCCTACATTGCTGCCAAGCCATCACCTATCCCATTTTGTGGGATCTGATTAAAAAATTCTCTGTGTTGCAAACATAACATATAGACTCTAAATAAAACATGCTTTGAAAAGGACTTGTGAAAAGGGCTAACTATGAAATTCTTCTAAAAATATGTACATTATAAACAGATGTCTGCATGTTTCCCCCATGCAGCACTCTAACTGTTTACAGCAGAAAGAATTTTATTCCGTCCAGGAGTTAGTCTATCCAAATCTAACAAATTCGGCATGGTAATTTGTTTTCTTTTTTATTAACAAAACCCAGTGGGACCTTTTATTTATAGTGATGGCACACTTATCTTTGAGATCTTTATTCTGCCTACAACATCAAGCTGGGCAATTTAATGAATGTATAACTGTGCTAGTAGTTACTCATATTCCATGTCAGTTGAAATATTTCAGAAGTACAAAACATGCTGTCAAGAAAACAGCAATGGCAGGAGAGTATGGCTTGTTTTTCTATTTTAATCTAAATTGACTGCTGCTTTGAAAGAAAATACCTTTAAAGTTCGACTTATCTTACAATCTAGATTGGAGATAACATGAAACTAATTTACTAACAGTTTGTCTGTGTAACTAACACAGTACTATTAGCACATTTAATTCTATCAAGCCTAATAAAATCAAATGTAGCTATGCTTGGAAGTAAAGAACCATTATCACTAATACAGAAATGCCTAATTTAAACAAACATTAATAATGGCAAATCAATGAGATTCTGTCTGCCTAAAAGGACAATAGGTTATATTTTGCTTTTATAGCCATGTAAATATGCCGCAAATACATATATAGCAAATTCTCCCTTATCTGTCTATAAGGCCTTGTACTACATTGTTAACTCTCAAGGAGAAGTCAAAGAGCATAAATATTATTGATCATTTTAATTCCTTTCAGCTAAGCATGTGGGACACAAAAGTATACTGTATGTTTACTAGTATTGCTTATAATTTTGTATTAAAAACATGTAGAAAAATGCCTAAGAGCTTAAGCTGTGGAGCATAGCAGTCAGGAAGTATTTAAAGAAGAGAGAACTTATGTAACAAAAGGGCTTTATTTTATTGATTACAAGGGAGGTTATCCTGTTTCCCACCACTACAAGCTGTCAAACCCTTAAGATTTCTAGATCCTTTTATTTAAAATTTTTAAAGAACTGTGGGCCGAAGGAGGTTCCTTAGACCTCAAGGTCATCACAAAGAGGGTTCTGTTACCCGCTGACCTAACACAATAATCCCTGAAAAACTGAACTCCCTTGTTGTTTGCCTAAGAGGACAAAGACGATTTGAGCTAATTGAGAGTTGATCTCTACTGGACAATCTTGTTCAAACTGTATTACCCTCATGAGTCACTTTTAGTTGTAGGCTGCTGGTGAGAACTTGATGTGTTACAGACTTCTTTATCCTTTTGATAGCTTTTGTTGCTCAAAGTCATTGTCAGCTCTGCCTCCAAGCCAAAGTTTATATACACCTTTGTGTTTGTACAATCTGTCATATTTTAATTTCATCTGTCCTACAACATCACATTTCATCACTGTTTAAGGAATTTGACTGATTGCAAACATGAGCAACCTGTTGTAATTGAAACTAATTCACTTGTTTCATTGCTGCTGTGTTTGAATTCCACAGCACAGCTTGAGGCAAGCCTTGGAACCTTTTATGCTCCAACAAGGCCTCTCTTGGATAGAACTGTGCTGGAGTACAGGGACCCCATCAGCAGATACGCAAGAAGGTTCTTCCACCACCTGCTCAGGTGAGTGACAGTTTCAACTTCTATCAACTTAAAATTAATTGCATATTTCAATAACTGCTGACTTTAATGTGGTTAATGTTTTCCAAGAGGACCACCCCTGAAAGAAACGCATTCATAGTTAATGTTTGTTTAACTTGCACTTTGTTCCTTCAAATGGAGTAATGCAGATAAAGTGCTATTCAGAGCTCTTCTGTCATCAATACACGTAAAATGAATCTCCTTTTCCCATTTAGCTTGATAGAAATAAAGATAATCTGCTTCTGAGAGATTGATAGTCACCAACTGTTAGCATATTAGGTATAGAAAGAACTTACAGACTTGGAGAAAACTTGAGTTTAAAAAGATAGTAGATCACAAAAGAATGCTACATTGTCCAAAATATTTTTGTCTTTGCACCACTGAAATCTGAACATTTTGTTATTCTCACCTTTAAAATTCACATATACAAATTCATGTTCCAGTAATTTTCAGTGCCATTCAAATAAGAGGAGAAAATGCTATGTTGAATTTGTCTGTAAATTATATAGAATCATAGAATGGTTTGGGTTGGAAGGGACCATAAAGATCATCTTGTTCCAAACCACCTGCCATGGACAGGGACACTTTGCACTAGACCAGACAACGGGGTTATTCCAAGCCCCATCCAACGTGGCTTTGAACATGTCCAGGGACAGTGCATCAACAACTTCTCCGGGCAACCTGTGCCAGTGCCTCACCCCCCTCACAGTAAAGAATTTCTTCCATATGTCCAACCTAAATTTCCCCTCTTTCAGTTTGTAGCCATGTCCTACCACTACAGTTCCTGATAGAGTCCCTCTCTGGCTTCCCTGTAGGCCCCCTCACATACTGGAAAGTTGCTATGGGGTCTCCACACAACCTTCCCTTCTCTAGGCTGAACAGCCCCAACTTCCTCACCTTGTCTTCACAGGAAAACCACTTTGATATTAGATGAGACATAATACCAAATCCAGCAAGAATATATAGTACATTGGTTTGTTGTTGGTTTTTTTCAGTCCATTATAAATATTGATATGCAGCAGTTTAACTTGTTCACAAATATAGCTGAGACATTCCCTTTGAGAATTATCCAGTGGATGAAAATAAGGAGAAATTACCCTCTGAATGATACAATGTTTGCAACACCTTGTTGAGAAGGAGTATAGGTGGATATAGAGAGAAGACTTAAAATGCACTATTTTTTCGTGATTCATCCAGATTGTATATACATTGTCTGCATAGGCAAAGTTACTTTGATAGCATAGAATGTAGCTTTTTTCAAATCTAATAGTATTCTGTATTGTCTTCTACATTTTGAGTCTGAAGAGGATCATCTTTCTGGTAAACAGGTCCATTCCAGTGGGGAAATTATTCCTTGTAAAAGAATGATCCAATATTTGCATAATATGCACCAGTCTTTCGCTGGAGTTTTCTTAACACATGTGGCCACAACAGTGGGTACAAACGCTGTTATTGCCTTTCTCCTAGAAACCAGCAGGGAAGATGCTGTTGTGGCAGTGGCCAACTTGTGGTGGCCATGGGCCAGTTGCCTGCAGAGGACAGATGCAGGAAAAATGCCTCAGAGATTGCTGAGAGGTGTAACTCTGGTGCTCTTACATCTGCAAGAGAAAGGTGTATTCCCTCTGACTCAGGATTTGCTTCCAACTACTAGGAAGCATGCAGAGGCATGGGGCCCCAGCTAAGCTGCCAGCCCTTGAGGCTGCAGCTGGAACACTGACTCAATCCTCCTAAAACAAGAACCTTCAGTGTCAGAATGCTGCCTGGACAGCGTGGGGCACAGGCAGGAGGTGTGCACGAGAGTCTCCTCATGTCTTTTACCTCCCACTGTAAAGCAGCCCTGGAAGAATCTACAGTTGTGGCAATTTTTGGAAAAAAAGTGTGTTATTTTGCTGTTTTCCTATTGTCAAAGGGATTTGTATTCAACCAAATCAAAGTGATAGGATCATGTGATTGCTGCAGAACAGATGGTAATGCTTAAAGCTTATCTCAGAAGACATAATCTAAGTACAAAATTAAATGTTCAGATATGGGAGATTTATCTGATAGAAAGCAAGGAAATGATGTTCAGAGCTGATCATTATTGCATTAAAGTGGCTGTGCCTTAATTGGTGTTTATTTCCATGTAGATGTTTTCTTAAGTGAGTAGAATGATTTCAATGTAGGCTCAGCAGAGAGAACTGCAGATTTGTTGTGGAATGGTAGACCATGGTTCTGGGTGAGTGAATGCCATCCAGGCATGATGCAATGTGTAGGAGGATCATAGAGAGGCACGGTGCTCACTAATTCAGGCACATGAAAGTTGCAGCTGCTGCTATTACATCTGTCTGTGATAGACCAGCAATGCAAGGCATTTCAGCCAGCCTGATTTACAGCTGTGGGTCCAGAACAGAAGGAAAAGTGAAAAGGGGTTATACTCTTGCCTTCTCAGGTCACTGTATTATGCCCATGAGGACACTGAAAATGGTTCCTCCCACTAGCTGTTTGTCAGGGACAGTGACTGTATCTGAGTGTAAGCCTACATTTTAAGTCAGTTTTATGCTCTCTGTCTCAATTCTTGTCACTCCCCAATGTCAGAAGTCAAGCAGGTGAGGCTTGAGAAGAATCAGAAGGTTGGCTTGACTAAGCAGGGATCTTCTTTTGGAGATAAGGCAAAAAGGAAGGTGTATGCCCAGTGCCAGGAAGGTCAGGTGACATGGGAGGAATACAGAGATGCTATTAGCCACTGTAGGGACAAAATTTGTGTGGCCAAAGCTCAGCTGGAGCTGAAGCTGCCCAGAACTGTGGGAGACAATCAAATGTTTTTTAAATATATTAATATCAAAAAAACAGTCCTGAAATAACATCAGTCTGTTAAGGGATGAGGACGGTCACATCACAAACAGGGCCATAAAGGAAAGATGTTTAATGCTTCTTTGGTCTCTGTCCTGAACACCAATGACAGACTATAAGGGGGTCCCAGTGCACTGAAATGAGCCCTGAGGACCATTCCAGTGCTCCAACTGCTCCCCCATGAGTCTGTGGGGCCTGATGGGATTCATCGGAGAACACGAAAAGAACTGACGGATGCGATCATGAGGCCTGTCTCCATGATTTTTGAATTATCTTGGGAATCTGGAGAGGTCACAGCTAACCAGAAGCTGGCAAACATTGTCCCAGTTTTCAAGAAGGGCAAGAAGGATGACCCTGGAAACTTCAGGCCTGTCAGCCTCACTTCAGAGACTGGTAAATTATGGAGAAGATTATTCTGTGAAATGTTGAAAAACACCTGAAGAACAAGACAGTCATTGGTCACAGCCAGCACAGCTTCAAGTCCTACTTATCAAACCTAATTTCCTTTTATGACAGGGTAACCCACCCAGCTGACCAAGCAAAGCCAGTTAATGTACCCTTTCTTGGATCTCAGTAAAGCTTTTGATACTGTCTGTCACAGGATCCTCCTGGATAAAATGTCCATCCCCCAGCTGGATAAACACATCCAGTGATGGGTGAGCTCACGGGTGGGGCACAAAGGGTTACAGTGAACCGAGTGACATCAGACTGGGGACCTGTCCCTGGTGGGGTTCTGCAGGGCTCCATCCTGGGCCCTGGGCTCTTCTACATCTCCATAAATGACTTGGAGGCAGGACTGGGAGGGATACTGAGCAAGTTCACAGACAATACACAGCTGGGAGGAGCTGTTGAATCCCTCAAAGGCAGAGAGGCCCTGCAGAGAGAGCTCAACAAATCAGAGAGATGGGCAATTACCAACTGTATGAAGTTTAACAAGGAAAAGTGCCAGGTTCTGTACCTGGGATGGGCAACCCTTGTTGTGTTTATAGACTGGGGAATGAGAGGTTGGAGAGCAGTGCCGTAGAAAGGGACCTGGGGGTCCTGGTTGATGGAAAGCAGTGCTCTGGCAGGATCACTTGGTTTATTCAGACTGGAGAAGAGGAAACCAAGGGAAGACCTCATTGTGGTTTTCAGCAGCCTCATGAGGGGAAGTGGAGAGGCAGGCACTGATCTCTTCACTCTGGTGACCAGTGAGGAAGGGAAAGGCCTGAAGGACCCGTGACCAGTGAGGACCCAAGGGAAAGACCTGAAGTTGTGCTGGGAGAGAGTTAGGTTGAATATTAGGAAAAGGTTTTTCACCCAGAGGGTGGTTGGGCCCTGGAACAGGCTCCACAGGCAGTGGTCACAGCATCAAGCCTGACAGAGCTCAAGGAGTGTTTGGACACTGCTGGCAGGCACAAGGTATGATTCTTGGAGCTGACCTGTGCAGGGCCAGGAGTTGGGACTTTGATGATCCTTCTGAATCCCTTTCAACTCAGGATATTTGATGTTTCTATGATTCTGTTATTTGATTTAGTCACTTTTTTACGCTTTTTCATTTAGCACTGAATACTTGCAGGCTAGCTACAAATAGCTAATGTATCTCTTCCGAGTGATTTTTTCATCACAACAGATGGGTCTGCATGACCAAACCAGAAGACTTGGATGCAGAGGCCCTGTAAACTGAGATTGTCAACTTGATGCTTTTGTTTGCTTCCTCGTTTGTTACTCTTTTGTGAACATGAGGAGACAAAAGCAAAGTGATAATTTTGTACCCTACTGCAGCAAGAAGTGGAGGAAGCATAGTGCTTTCTAAAGTATGTGCAGCAAAATTGTGTCTGTTATTCAAAAAGTATTTCTTGGCATAGAGTAGGGCCTTCTGCAGTTCATTTGGGATTCAGTAAGAGCAAGCAGCAGATTCACAGAAGTTACATCTAGAAGATAAGGAACTAAGGAGAGGAACTCAGAAGTCTGGTAGGAAGAGTCAGGGAAGTGGGTTCAGGAGCATGAGTAAAAGACAAGGTGTTGGGGACAAAGGTCTGAAGGCGGGTGTGGGCGTGTACAGTGTCCTGCAAGAAGGGCAGATTGGCAGTACAGAGCCAAATGGGGGAAGACAGCTTAGGATGTGTGTGGTGGTCTGTAGAAGAGCCCAGACACATCAGGGATGGACGGGGAAGGGCAGAGCCTTTCATGCAAGATTAAACCATTAAAATACCTAAATGTTTCTAGATCTAAATCTGAAAAAATGTTCATATAAACAAAAGTCTTTACCCCCCTCTCCAGCTTTCCTTTGAATGCCCCACCAATCTGCCTTAAGCCTTTTTAGAAGGACCAGCTCAGGGGAGACAAATATTAATTCATTCTACATGCTGAGACAGTCTTTGACCTGCCTGCTGAGCCTGCCAAAAAGGTGCCAGTTATTTTGTACTTTTAAAGATGTCTGTATTTACTAGAATTGAGAAATACAGTTACCTTTTCAGACAGGCTATCCTCACTTAGTAATAATCACGTGCCAGTGATTTTACTCTTTACTGTAGGCCAAAAGGTTGTATACTCAGTTGCAAATAACTGGGGACATCCATTTTCACATTATCAGGATGATTATAGGCTATGTATTTTTCTCCCATCAATGAGGTCAGTTTCTAGAAAACACTGAGTGCTGTGATGGCAGATTCCCTCTTTAGGCATGAGGACACTTTAGAAACAAGATGCTCCATCCAAGCTGAAATGGGCAGGGGAACACTGACAGTGCAACTGAAACAGATCACAAATAAAAGTGAGGAAAATGACTCAGCCATGTTATTTGTATCCATCATTATAAAAGCTAAGTTCTTAAATTTGCAAACCACACATTCCACTAAAACAGAAGCTTAGAGCTTTGGAAGTATAGGCCCTGAATGTAAAATATGGAATACCTCCAAAAACAAGCGTTCAGTATACAAAATTAAAATTAAAGGCCTCTTAATTATATGCCAGGGATCCATTACAACAGTATTTATGGAATGAATAATTATTTTCACTCTAAATTCTTATCTATAATTAAAAAAATACAGGTAGTGAATTACAAGTACAGAAATGTATCTTATGTGTTCCTTGCCACTTCAGTAGCACTCTGGTATTTTATTATGATGTCACTGCTTGTAATAATGTAATGCATTATATCATTATGTAAAATGCTGAGCAGAGGTGGATTTATTGGGAAGCCTTGAGTTGCTGTAACCTCCCTGCCCCCACCCTTTTGTGGGATGTATTTGTGTGATGGGGGAGTGGCTGCACCACCTCCTACCTCTGTCTGACAGCCTGGTCTAGCCATGTATGGAACATGGAATGGGATGGAACAATTTTTCGCTCGTTAACTGTGGCATTGCTGACTCATGGCTTTGCTTCTCTCTGATCAAGCATTCGTAAATTGCACTTGTCATATTTTCTAATGCATGAAATTATCTTGTTTGTTTGACACAGATGCACAGACACAAACGCACGCCTGCTCTGTTGTGTCCCATTTTTTGAGTGAGAAAGCAGGACTAGAAAGTAAAGTCTGAAATGCAGTGCAGGAGTTGTAGAATCAAGATGCAGACACAGTTCTGTGGTTCTGCTGTGCCTTTTCCTCCTTTGTAATTCTGTTTTTGTGTTTGTGAATACCGGTTTAAGGATTGTTTTTCTTTTTTCTTTTCCCCCTACATGGAAAAATACCAAGATTCAAAACCACTTGGACCTTTCAATCTGATAATTTCATTAGGAGAATGTTTTTCAAGAGCAAAGTGCAGCTCTGATCACATTCACTGGTAGAATTTTGGATGGATTCATAAAAGATTCTCCTTTATATTAAGCCAAAAATGAGAACCTCCACCATGTTTTTACTGTTGCTGTTTCTACTCCTTCACAAATCTCAGAACAGTTTTACTTATCCCAGTGTTCTGTGTACTGGATAAATGCAAAGAATTATCTTTGTATTGGGCAGAACATTCATCAAGTGGTATGACTTTGCACACAGGACTTGACAGAACTCCTTTGTAAATAAACACTCTTAAAGAAGATGAGAAGGTAAGTGGTCATTAGCATCAGGGGAGACCTGCTTCCAGCCACCACTGATCTTTATGAATCACTTCACTATTCAAGAGTTCTGAAGTTCACTGCTATACTACAAGACGTGATGCCTGGACACAGACAGTTATCGCTTAAGTCCAAGACAGCCTTTGAAAAGCTAAAATAAAGCTCTTTTGCCCTGCAGGTACATCACTAATGCAGTACTAACTACCCCTTGGTTAGCAGCTTCCCGTATCACTACACTGCAATCTCCAAAGTAGATATTCACTGTGAGTATTTCCATCCTAAATAGGACCCTAAATCAAAGGTGAAAAAAATGCCTCAGCTCCATAGCAATAGTTCTCAATCCCATCTGCTGCCAACTGTATGGAACTGAGAGACAGAGTGAGCAAAGAGCTTTTATGATTCTTTTTAAGAGCACCCTAGAAGCAGAATCTATAATTATATTGGTACATAGTGTGTCACAAAATATGTATAAACATTAATGATGACATGGTTGAGGACTAAGAATGTCTTTTATATTCATAAGGTAACCTATTAGGCATTAAATTATGCCTTCAGATAAAATGACCATTGATGGCAGTCAGGTTCTCTATGGTGGCTACATGAACAGAATTCATCTCTATGGGAGTGAGTTCAGTAGCAGCATTTTCACTAAAGTAGCACCTTCTGGAGAGGACTTTGAAGAGTCATTTTTTGTCATCTTTTGAAAAACGATCAAAACCAAAGGTTTTCATATTACCACAGCACTGAAAAATGAGAATTTATATTGCTGTGATGGAACTACACATGAAAAGATTCCCCTGGTCATGCTTCTTGACCTGTTTTAGAAACAAAAAATAAAGGCACTTGTTTAATGGAACAGGGTTATTTTTGCAGTTGAAGAGGTTAAGGATTTCAGAAAAAGTTTAGACTGTCTTTGCTTCAGTCCTATGTTGTTAATGATTTCTTTTCTTAAACCAACTCCAACACAGTTTTCAATTTCAGTCAGATATTTGATGCTACAGGAATGATTCTATGATTTAATTCTCTAGCAATGATTACAGTGTAAGAAATAATGAGCAAAGTATTGGAGTGGGGGGACGACAAATGACATGACAAAATCGCTTGAGAACAAAATCCCATGAAGATAAACCATGACATATCTCTGTCAGATATTTGGGCAAGATTTCCTGCCCAACCTAATGGGAGAGACATTGCTTGGAGGATGAGAAGAATGGCCCCTTACACACACTTAAAGCAGTCCCAGAGCTGTTGTAATCTGGAGCCACTTTGCACAGACACCAACAGATGCAGTTTGGTGGCCCAGAGTGCCAGAAGTCATCCAGTTCTCTGCTATGTTCCCCCCCATGGGACTACACTAGAAAAAAAGGAACACAAAATAGCTACACTGGACTGTTGTTTGTGCCAAATCTATTCCCACATGCTGGTTAATCTGACTTTGATATTGCTACTTTCAGAAGCTGAGTCCACATTGAGACCACTGTTGTGTTGTGTTGTGTAACTGATAATCTGCCCTCACAAGGTGACTTTTTCCTGCAGTACCAGCTGTGCACTTTCCCTGAAATCTTAAGGGCTTTGGGCGTACACTGAGTGAAGAAACAATGCAAATATATCATATTCATGGACAAAACCCTCAAAAATTACTTCTTAACAACACATCTCCATCCTTGAGCAGCTGTTGTAAGTCAGCCTTAGCCTTACCAGGTAACCAGTTTCTCCCTCTCCATCAACTCCACCTAGTCACTAATAGTATTTTCTTTTGGAGTGACACTCAAAAATCTCTAATATGAGGTCCTGACCAAGAACTGAATTTAAGATTTATTTTTTCCTTTGAAGTCTTTCCAGATCAATTAATGTCTCATCTCTTTACCAAGACACTTTTTCTCCATTCATCTTCAGAATCTTCCTGAGCCCCACCATTACACTTCCCTTTACTGTATGTGGACCATCTGGCAATATTCTGTTGTGAACTCAGCTCATCAGATCAGAGTTTTCTCTCACTCCCTTAGCTTTTTTTTCCTGACTTTTCTCCCATTTTAATCCAGTGCCCTGCAGGAAGAGCTAACTGAATAGTCAGGCAGCCCTAGGCTGTCTTCAAATGCAGATCTGCCTTTTATGGTTCTTCAGAACCCAAGAGCCTTCAAAGGAAAGAACACCATAAGGAAAATTTAGAACAAAAGTCAGCAATAGTCATTTGTCCAATAACTAGATGTAGTGTCTTAGGGGTGAACCTCACCTCTCATGCCTTAATAATGTAGAATTTATGTGTCCTACATGCTCTTCTGCGCTTTCTCTGTAGTTAGTATACAGACGTGGGCACCCGAAAGATGAGTAAACCCATCGAAGGGAGATGTCTCAGATAAGCATGAAGAGTCAAACGTCAGTGCCTATCCCTATCAATTAACTACAAAAGAAACCTGCCTAATTAGCTTAAATTAGCCATGTAAAGATAAGCTGTTTGAAGATAAATGGAATGATTTGCACTGTAAATGTCTAGCTCCTGTATCACATTATTACTGGCCAGTTAGCAGAAAGATCTTAGATGCTCAGATAGTTTCTCTAATAGAATGAGAGAGGCACATAGACTGAAAAATATATGAAGAAAGGTTTACAAAAAGATACAAAAAGCAGACAGGCATGCAGATCTCTTTAAAAATCTCCTTTTGACTACTTGGCCAAGATAGGAGAGAATGGGGATGTTTCTTAGTTTACTCTGGTAAGTGCTGAAGTATCAACTAGAGATAGATAAATAGTAATATATGACCAGCACTAGGTAAAATTAATTTGGAATTTCTAAAGGTAGTAAAGCATAAAACATCTGAAATGCACACTGTGATGTGTAACCTCACATTTAGAATGACCTTAGCACCTGAGGACAGAAACATGGAAAATATTAATTCAGTTTTCGAAACAGCATGAAGAGTCCTTGGAGAACTATGCCCTGTAAGTCCAGCCTCTGTACCAGTGAAATTCATAGAAACTATATTTGAAAAATGTGTGAACATACAGACAAATAACGTTGTATTGGGGGAGAGTCAGCAGGATTTCTGTAAAGGCAAGTCATGTCTCAAAACTCCAAATTCCGTGATGTCAGCAATCATGTCAGTAATGGATATCCAGCTGCTATTGATGAAAGTTTGACCACTGAAGACCTTTTTGGAAAGTCTTCCACCAATATGTCTTAAAGAAACTAAGCTGCCACAGGATTAGAGGAAAGCTTCCCTTTCACAGATAAGTAATTCATTAAAAGGTAAGAAACAGAGCAGAGTAAATGGTCAGTTGTCATGGAGGTCTCCCATGGAAATTATAAGCATGGCAAATCTTATATGTATAAGTAACCTGGCAAAGGAGCAGATAGTGAGCTGCCAGCATTTGGTAATGATACTAAATTATTAATACTAGTAAAGATAGGACCTGCTGTGAAGAAGAGCAAAAGGGCTTCACAAGATGCAGTGACATAGTGTCAAAATTGAAGATAAAATTAGATGTAAATAAATTCAAAGTGAAGCGCTTTGTACACAGTGGTGTGTGACTCCAAACTTTATGTGTAAACTGATGCAATCTGAGCTCAACATTATTCTGGAAGAAGAATTTGGTCCTATAACTCTACAACTATAAAATAGTTCAGTGCTCAACAGAAGTACAAAAAGCAAATTGCAAACTAGGAATTCTTAGAAAAGGACTAGACAACAAGACAGTGAACTTCACTTAAATTTTGTATGTAGTTTTGGAGTCCCATAATCTGAAAAAGAATATAGAACTCAAAAAAGTTCAGGAAGGGCAGCCAGGATGATTAAAAGCATGAAACAGCTTTAGTGAAAGGAATGACTAAATAGACTAGAACTCCTCAACATAAAGAGGAGGCCACAGCAATAGACATCTATTAAATTGTTAGTGTTAGGGAGAAAGAGCACAGTAAATGACTGCTCACTACTTCTTCTAATACAAAAACTAGAGGTCATCAAGCAAAGCTAACGCTTGGCAGTTTCAAAATATAATGATTCTTCACATAATGTATGATTAAAATATGAACCTCCTTACCACAGGATGTTGTGGATGATAAAATTGTATGTGAGTTCAAAGGCAAGGTTCAGAGAAGAGAAATTCACTGAGGAGCACCAGCCTAGAAACCACCTCTGGCTCAGCAAATCCCTGAACCACAAATTGTTGGAGACTAGGAGACTACTTAGGGAAGTATCACCATACGCTTGCCCTGTTCTAGTATTCTCTCCTAGCTAATAGTAAGGGATTAGGTCAGGAGTGCCTTTAATCTCAGCAAAAGGCCATTCCTGTGTTTTATGTCCTGGACATGATGCTGTGCAGAAAAAACACATCAGACTCAATAGATTTCCAATTGCTCCCTCAAAAATGTGCCAAAATTCATACAAAGTTCCAGAGAATTGCTTGTTTGTCTCTTCTGTGGCTGTATTTACTGTAATGGAGCTGTTATGTGTGGCAATTTTATGAGCATTACCACTGCATTATTTTATTATAAAGAAATAATTTGGCTATTGACAAACCCAGATAGAAAAAGTAAATATACTCTAATGGACCCATAACTCAGCAAGTGATTAAAAATTTGGCCCTGCACCATGATTCTGTAAGTAGATATTTATCTTTAGACAGCCAGCTTTAGAAAATATTGAGCTAATATATTTTCTTCAAGAAGTCTAAGCACTAAAAAAGCACATTTTATCCAATGTCAGGCATGAGGGAGAATTGGCACTGTACCTCATAGAAAGCCAAGGAGGAAAAGGGCCTGTTCATCTTAACTTTAATACCAAATTTCCACCTGCTGCAGCTCGAAATTGCAGAGATATCACACGTATACAATAGGGATTTATTATAGAGGCAGCAACTCATCCTTAACCACAGCAATGATACTGGGCCTCTGTTATATATATAGCTGTCTTTAGTGTGTAGACATGCTGATATGTTTGCTCAATAAAATCCAGCTTTCAAGACATACTGTTAAGTTTACATGATCAGCAGAGTGAGAGGGATAAAGCTGGAAAAGAAGAAAAGCAGAAGCGAATTAATGCAATAAAGGCTAGGATTTAACAGACAGGGTTGAGTAAAATAAATGTGAAACAACAGGTGTCACTGACTCTTATCAGCATTTTTAATTAACACCTGTTTTTAGCCCAGAGTACTTTGGAAGAGTATGTTGGAGTGTGTCTGTATTTAAAGATAAAGATAAGCTGTTGAGAAGTTACTAAGTAGTGAGAGGTTGGAGGAAAGAAGAGGTTTGGGGGTGGGGGAAGCCTGTATTTGCTGGGTGTGTGTTGGTTGCAGCTTAGAGAAAACTGAAGGAAAGCCATGATGATAAAATTGCAAGGTAGGGAAATACTGCTATGGCAACAAAACATGTTCTCTTGAAGGAAAATGAGTATAAAAAAGGAAATAAAGAGTGCAGGAAATTCAAAGGAAGTACAGATTACAAGAAAAGACAGAATCTAGTTTAAAAAGAAATAAATTGTAATAGTTTCAATTTATGTAATAATGTTTTATGATAGTAATAAATTTCTGTTATCCAGACTTTTATGGCACCTAATCCTGAAAATTTCAGAGCACTTGGCAGATATGAAAGAATTCTCATTTACAGTAGGAAGAGGATGCAGTCATACTCTTCAGTGGTCCATCCAACAACCCAAGCCAATGTGAATCACCAACATCACATGGGAAGTGTGTGACATAAATATTTATAAACTCAGGATCTTTAAACAAATATTTCTTGAGTGCAGATATGAGGCAGTTCCAGAGACTTACAGTAGTACTGGCTTATAATTGATTTGAGCAAAGGTCAACAAATAAATGATGTATCTTTCTTTATATCTAGACCCACTGCTTTTTCTAGAATATTTCATACATCTAGACTATTTCTTGCTAAATATGTATTTTAAAGGTTTAAATTATCCCTTATTATTAGACTACTTCATTCAAAAATTAACTTAGTTCACTTGAAAATCTGACTCAAAATTCTGTGCTGAGAAATGTGTATGACAATCACCTGAGCTATTTCACACAAGAATACATACTGGTTTCCTAGAACAGAATATCACCCTAGAAGACAGGAATCACATGATAAGACTATTAACTTTTTTTATGGTTGGTTTGGGAATGACCTCAAGATTCACAGCCAGTTACAGTTCTCGAGGGCTTTCTCTGGCCAAAGAGTCATACTGTCTGGCTCCCCTTATTAGCTTTCTCTTTCCTCCTATTTTTTTTAATTTGGTTTGCTTGTTTGCATTCTTGCTTTAAACCAGAGGGTACCCTTTGATGTGAAGGGCATTCGGTTCTACGCCCAACAATCTGTAACGTTATAGGTGGACTTTCTTTTGGTCAGAGATATGTAACTTGACAGTATCCTTCAAGTGACACAAGTTTTGGATGCCTTGAGGTACTTGTAGTTTTGTATTTGTAAACTGTGTTTTCTCATGGTTATTCACTAACTCTTACCTGAGACCTATTTGTGTATGACCTTTGAAAGGTTCCGTAAGGGATTTCTTTTTAAACAAGTCACTCAGGCCACAAATCCAGCACTTAACATGTCCATATTTAGGGCCCGTGGAAAATTATAGGTCATAAACCCATACATTAATGCTTTGCTAAATCTGGGCCTGAAGGGATATATAGATTATACCTGGACAACCTTTAGAGCTCCTGCATCTAAAATGCAATTTAGGATACAATTTAGGAGATTATCCCCTTGGCTCACACACACATAGACCCAGTGGCTATTTCTCCATTAGCCTTTGGTGTGCTCTGCAGCACCTTCTCTTCATCAGTATCTCAGAAGGTAACAAGGCTGTGAACCCTCCTCAGAGGTTTGTGTGTCCTGTTCAAAGGAGCTCATAATCTAAAAACATAGTGGCATAATAGAAGGAGATTGGCAAAATAATACTACAGGCATCTCAGAGGGTGGAGCTTCCCAATGCATCCATTGATCCTTCTGTCTCTTCCCTACTGACTTGGAGAATCATTGGTGTATCTCAACCAATTTAACAGAGGGTAGAAGTCTCAGAAATAAGCAAATGCCTGCAAGTTTTGTGAAAATCAGCAACCAGTTGGGGTTAAATAGAATGCAGGAGGTTATCTGTGTCCCAAAAAGCTACAGTGAAAGTTCAGCAGATAGAAGTTCTGCCAATCAAGACATGAACTGCTTAACACCAAGCATGGTCCACATGGCCTCTTGTTCAAACCTTGTTGGGAGGGAGCTGTGGATGCCCTGCTGGAAGAAGGACAGTGTTGTCTGGAGCATGTTTGGGCAGGGTACCTTGAGAACAGGGAGATTTACTGTACTGAGTCTGTGTAGGAGGAGGCATAAAATAGGTTCTTTGGAGAGTTCCAGTCTTCAGGCTGCATTCAGTTTTCTACAACCACCTAATTTAAAATTGGGTGTCCTACTGAACTCATTATGGTCAAATTATATCAGGTTTTGGTTGACTTTTGTTTAAAGTGAGTTTTTTTCGTTGTTCATTTGGGGTTTTTTTAAGAAATGTGAGATCTTGTCTTTATTCCTCTCCAGTAACACTTTTGCAGCATTCAATATAAAATGCAGGATATAAATCTTTGATTAATTCTATACTTTATATATAATGGATTACACAGCAATCTTCAGAATTTACTGAAATTTTGCTTTGAAGTATTTCATTGGAGGTCAATACAATTTCAGGGTTGTCATTTTAAGGATCATTACACATGAGAATTTTTTCCTGTGAAATATGTAAATCCTTAAGTCCTGGTTTTGTAAATGGGCTCTGAACCCAACATACAGCCACATGCCTGAATCAGTGGTGGTGTGTTCAACAGCTGGTCAAAAATGAATCTCTCCTCATTTAAATCAACCACTTCGCAACCTAGCCACATACTTTTTAGGTTCTTTAACCTGATAATCTCTACTTATTCCAGCTCAGAATTCCAATGAAACGAGGTTCAGAGTAATTTTGCAGATGTCATTCTTTATTTGAGCATTGTCTAATTTAAAAGGAAAATATTTCAGATAATAACAACATATTTTGAGGGGGGGAAAAAAGCATGAAAACCATTTCTGTTCCAAAAATTGTTGATATGAGAATTTATGGGGAAACAGCTCCTTTTATGAATAATTATTATTATTGTGCTTAAGAAATGGGCAAGATGCCTAGAAATTGAATGAAAGAATGAGCTATTAAATTGAAATATTAAATGAAATAACTGAATTAAAAGTGATCATGTAAACCCAGCAGTAAATGTTGGGAGCTGTAGCTGATTGAACATATTTTCATCATCTGTTTTGTATGCTTAAATACAATTGCTTGATGTAAGTAAACACTTGATTGATATTCTGAATACTTCAAAATCTACATATGCATCATGGAATACTGAACAATTAAAACTTAATTTCAGTGTAGTTTGATTACATGTAAATTACTTCAATATTCATTTTTTCCTGTTCTGTTTGCTCAGTGCATATTTAATACTACTTTTTGAATGTGTATCACTCTTGATTGGACTATGAGATGAGGAGGACTCTGAAATTTCTTCCATTAAGAAGGAATGCCTTATAAATATTATTTGTGCCACAGCTCTTCCCCTGCAGATTATTTTCCAAATGTTGTGTACTCTTATTGAAGACGAGGAAAAAAACTGCTGCAGTCCTCCTTTATCAGCCCAGCACAAGGAATATGCTTACATGGTTGATGAGCATGTCTAAGAAGGCTTGTTCGTTCTAACTGGTCCCTGAAGAAATGCTTCCATCTTTTCTGCACTATATTGCTTGCCTGCATGAGCTCCCTTTCCCTTCCTTTCTTCCTCCCTCCTGGGGAGGATTTTTTTTCCTGGTTCCTGGAAGTCTTATGAGGTGCTTTAGTATTATGGCTAAATACTACAAGTATTTTCAAGTTGACTGTTTTCAGTCTGAAAAATGTATCTCTAAGTGACCACATTCAATTTAGGAGTTGTGGAATACAGATTAAAAAATTTTGCCTTTTTATATATTTGTAGAACATTTTCTAAAAACCAAAGAGACCTATTTTCCCTTCTCTGCAGGCTGCAATCCATACACATTTTTTTGATCAACAGTATTTCAAATTATTTCTGAACATCCAACAGAAGGAAATCCCAGGCATTTGATTCTCATATTATTTATGCCAGTGAACAGAATAGCCTTTCTGAAGTTACAGATAACTTTTTTTATTATTATTACTTATATTTTTTATTTAAAAATAAAATTATTTCCTGGCATCTTTTCAGTTAAGTCATATTCCCAAAATACAGGCAGGCAGCAGGTTTGGTGCCATGGAAGGCAGGTCTGGATTCTTCTCTGCCTTGATCATTTTTTGACTTGCATGACCGTTGTTATATTATTCACATTTCCCCTTGATTTCCTTGCCCATACTAAAAGAATGTTTTATGCTTTTTTTAGAATACATGAAGAAGTGCATATAATAACAGTATTATTTTATTATATGAGAATTTGAAGTTAATATTCCATCTACTAAATGGCTTGCAGGGAAATGTTTCCCTATGTGTCCAACATAGTTCATTGCAGTTTCAGAGTTCTAATCTTGAAGGTCATATTTCTGCTGCCTGTCACTTTGACCAAACAAGTCGCTGAACTTCATGGTTTGCAGGCGGATTTCCTTATCTCTCTTTTTCAAGAGATATATAAGTCTTGATTGCTGAATTGTGAATCAAGCAATAAGGGGCAAGGTGGAAGAAGGGGTGGGAAGACACTGTTCAACACCAGGCCCTGGAGATTCCATTTTAGAAAGCAAATATTGTACCTGGTGACTGTAGCACAAGAACAAAAAGGGAAATGTTTTACTTGGGGGATGTTTTGTTTGTTTGAGGAGCTGATAAACTGTAAGTGAGTGTGCTAACAACAGTAAGAGATCTTCCCAGGATAAAAGATGCTTATAAAACAGATATTATTAGCTTGAGGTTGGTCTCATGTTGTATAGACCTCTCTCTAATGATTTCTGTACATTAAAACCAACAAAACTTTCATACCAAAGAGTTTCAAAATAATAATTTTCTTCGATTAAAGCTAGGTTAAAAAATGCTCGATATTCCTGAGCGATTTAATCACTGTTGGCCTAAGTAATGCAAACTTGTCACTCTTCTTTGTAATATCCACCTTCTTTTAAAGCAATTCACTTTATAATAAATAATGAAGTAACTGCGATTGTTATTTCCAATACTCTTAGTTTCTGAAGAGCATTTCTTAGATAGTCTTTTTTTTTCCCTTTTCTTTTCCTTAGTACAGGTCTGAAAATAATGAGCTAGCATCCCACTTTTATAAATAGGGGCCATAATGAGACTGAAGTATGTATGTTGACTAAAGGAAAAAAAATTGAAATCTTTGTGAAACTGCAAAGAAATGACAGCTAAAAGCCATGATTCCGTTCTGCAAGTCAATCAAATGAGAAAGTTATTTCACATGTTTTGGTTTGGCATTTTTGCCTTGGCGAAAGCAAATGCCATTCAAATAATCTATATAGTGGTAACTTTGGAAAAACAAAATAATGATACAGACATTTTTTCTAGCCAGTCACATAGCCAGTTTCTGTTTGGTTTCCAATTTCCCCTCCAAGTACTAATGTGTGTTTAATCCATAATGGAAAAGAAAAATATGCCAGGAAAAAATACAAACATGATAGCTGTTCAAGATACACATATTTTAACATGCACTTATTTGTCTTAATTAAAGCATAACTTCAAAAGCATTGCTGCAAAACAATGTATTTTGGTGGAAAATCCGTCGCAGGGATCGTGGTGAAAAGCTTCAGACACACAGACATGCATGAAAAAGTGGGGGTGCCCTGCCTGTTCTCTGGTGATCTAATTTATGTCTTCCCCTCCCTTAAACTGGTTCTGTGAGGAGGGCTGCAAATTAGTACTTGGAAAACACAGCAGGGAGATTAGCTTTAGGGAGGGAAGGACTCCCCATCCAGCTTTTAGGAACCTCACCTGGAGAGTGCATTTCCTTTTCTACTTATGCTAACATATTATGCCTTCTTGTCACAAATGTTATTCCTTGAGGAAAAGTCCTCTCTGGCTCTATCTTGCAATCTGATGAATCATTCCAAGTGTGCGGTAGAAGAGAGGGGAACGATAAGGCTGTAACAGGAGGGAGCCAGGAAACTGCTGAGGCTTTGGCCAGGAGCAGGAATCCCAGTGTGGTGCATCATATGGGACTACTTTACCCACCCAGGGAAGGGAGGATTCCCATCTTTTGTTCACACCAGCCTGGGGAGGAGCTGCAGCACTGCCCACTGTTTCCTACGACACCAAGGTACAGAGCTGTACAGATTCTGGCATCCATATGATGCTGTCTAACAATATCCATTTGACAAGTGCAACCTATACCTTTCTAACCCTGAGAAATCACAATGCTGGTTTTTTCCCCACTGGGGCAAAGAAGTCGTCTCGTTCCCAAACTTCAAGTGTCTACAACTGATCCATTGTTGAAATTGTTAACAGGTGAAAAAGGGGAAAATTTACCCCCTTTGTAATGGGACAAATATGAAATCATTCTATATGGAATTGTCTTTTACCTCAGAACTGAACTAAAATTGGGATATTTGCATTTCTAAAACTAATCACTANACCCACTGTTTCCTACGACACCACCAAGGTTGCATTTCTAAAACTAATCACTAAATCTATTTTCGTAGCTAATCTTAGACAGTTAAAAATGTGCAATAGAGGCAAATGTGTACAGATAGAATCACTTTCTCATAATACATTGTCACATCATGGTTACCCATACCTAGTATAAGAGAGACATTAGCCCAATGCAGAATTTTCCATTGGAATTAGCATTTGCCAGTGAAATGTTTTATATATCCTCAGAAAGCTTCTGATGGATGGCTTGTGTCTTCCTGCTTCTGTGGAATTCCCAAGGATTGCAAACAAGAGGATATGCACAGCCTTGCCCAGCCCCTCCATCCCATGTGTGTATTTGCTCTAACTCCCAGGAATTGGTGTATGATGTCTGGGTAGGATGAAGCAAGGCCTCGAGCCACCAAAGGAATGGTCCTTGAAGGTGAAGTTCCACATCCACCCTGCCCCCTTCCTGCTCTGCTGCATCTCTGGGTGATGCTCAGGTCTTCTAGAGCAAATCTGGAGGGAATTTTTGCTTGTGATTTTGCTCTTTTCCCCCCTATCTTACTTCATTGATATGATCTTTTTCACTGTAGAATCTCAGAAAACTCTCAGGAGTCAGTGCTAATATTGGGCTACGGTAGTTATAAGACAAAACTGTACCAACCCCTACCTCTTTTAGTCCCTGAGGATTCATGACTCAACTGGATTAGCTTCTTCAGACAGCTGTATCGAGGGGTCTGCAAGGACAAAACTCAGTGCAAACTTCTACAGGGGCCTCTGAAGTCATGTGAGATTTGAGGTTCCTACCAGCATTGTTGGGCATACTGTTTATCTATGTTGTGGTTGGTATCTCTGTAAAGGATGGATTTGTTAGGATCTACAGGATCTTCAGCTCCCTTGAGATTTCAACCAGATCTCATGGGACTCAACACTGAACCACTTGGTGAAGATTTTAAACAATGAAGAAGGTTAAGAATGCTCACTGTCCTACCTCACAGTTCTACAATCTGAGTATGAGCCTATCAAGTTTCCCCAAAAAGGCTTTGGCATCACTTTTGATGAGCATTGAAGTACTTTGTACATTAGCAAAATCTGATGCAGCTCTCAACATGTTTCCTTTTTCTTTCAGGTATCAGAGGTTTGAAAAAGCATTTCTACTTGCTGTTGACATTGGTGCTCGGGACCTGTTCATGGTGAGTTTTTTTCTGGAGACAGAGGCTGTTGGAGGATGTTATTTGTCAGCTTTTGCACACATTAAAACAGTTTCACATCGTTTGCAGTCTTGGACACATACTGAAGACAGAACTGTTCTACCTTTGCCATCGTGAAGCTCATCAGTAGGAACTGAGTATTTTTAGAGCCATTGACATTCTCCCCAGCATGGCCTCCAGGCTATTCTTAATTTTCCAGGAATTATTATACATGTTTTTAAACTTTCCCTTTCTTCATCTGACCTGATGTGGGTGAATGTCATCTTTCACTCTAACAAGCTTATACATTTCTAATACATTCCTTTAAGTCCAACTGCTGAGTCCTGAACACAAGAGCTGTCCATGTCCTGGGGATCCTGAATGCTCTTAGTTTTGTCTCTTGGGGTTTTGTGAAAAGTGACAAATTATGAACGCTTCTGCTGGTACTTTTAAAACAACAAAGCTCAGCAGCATCAAAACAAGGATTTTAACATTTCATGCACTCTCTGCCCCCTCCCACTTAATTAGCTACAAAAGTAAAATTAACTAGCTCTTTAAAGGTCCTCTGTGTGAGCACTGCAGGAGGTTCTTGTTTTATAAGATCTTGCACCACAATGTCACAGTGAGGTCAGATGGACAAAGCCAATCATGCTCTCCTAGTCTCTCAGCATGTTGCTGCTCCACAGCTGATTTCATTGTTTTCAAAGAAACAATAGGAAAGGGCTTGTTGAAAAAAAGGCCCTTTGAACGATTCGTTTGCTTGACTCTTTTGCATAATGAAGACATTCTGTTGTTTAAATTAAGCTTTGACACTAGATGTTAATATCATTTATCCCATTAAGTCACTTGCCCTGCTAGTTTAATCTTGATATTTAAATTGTATGTTAAATTACACAATTAAATCCTGCTTTTAGGGGTTATGAAAATTCCCTTCTAATTATATAAAAAGTTGTGTGAACCTTTTGATGTTTTTTTCACGGCTCTAATCATCTGGCTTGTTCCATCTAATTAGAAAGATGTGAATACTGCGATAAACTTTCCTAAGGATGCATCAAAAGAATGTGATGGAAATGTCATACTTTTAGGAAATTCATTACATGTTCTATGTTTACTCCCCTCGATTTTTCCATCTTTTTAGATCATCTCTTTCCTTTTCTCTCTTTATTGAATGTAACCTCTTCAATACAAATTTTGTACCTAATTGTGCTAAGCACTGCTGCAGCCACATATAAGATTCAAACTATAGTACGTCTGGAGCAGATTAAAGCTTTTTGTCAAGGGCTCTCCCAGTGTACAGATAATAAATGCTCCCTAATTTTACCCATTCTGTCAGAATAAATGTCCCAACATTTGCCATCAAAGGCCCTCTGTCATATGACTGAGGGCACTTCCTATGTGATCAATTTGTCTTTCCTTCCCTCTGCTGACAGCAGGATTGAGGGAGCACCTCTGTGCCAGGGTGGGGAACACCAGTGTTGGGTGATGAGATAGGTGCACAGCTGCTAACAAGGGGGAGGGACTGTCAGTACCTGGCTCCATGGGTGATAGATAACATGTTCTGCTTTCACCAAAAAAAGCTCTCCAACTTTCTTCAAGAGGAGTTTCGATGTTCACACAGCAATCAACTCCATCCTTTCCTACTCTTTGCCTTACCTTTCCTCTCTCAACACCTACTCTTCATTTCCCATCCTACCAATGCCCTTTAAACATAAATGTATATTTCCAAAGAGCACCTCCTGGCTTATGTTATTGTGAGATCAAAACCAGTTCTTTAATGTCCTTGTTCTACTTGCATTACCTTTGAGATTCCGCATAGTTTCCCCTAAATTATGCAACAAGCAGCACGCATACCTGGCTCCTCTGGGGAAATGTCTTTTTCCTAATTCATCGTCTAAGAAGTCAATCCCTAATGAACAAAGTTTGCAATAAGCTAACAGTGGTACTGCTGCAAGACCACCAAGTACAGGACTCAAGAAGTTTAAACATGCATAGGTCATTAAGAGTATTTATTTGTGCCATGGTAATTTCTAGGGAATTTGGCTTCATTGTGCTTAATACTGTGTGCAAATGAGACAGCCTGTTCCCTGAAACCTTACAGTCCTTCTAGGTATTAGTATAACAATGTTACTGCTAAGCAAGGGCTGTGCATCCTTCACTTCTACTTAATACTGAATGATTCCTATAGATTGTTTATGTAGGGCAAAATGCAATTAATAATATACAATTTGACTTTACATATATTTAAAGCATTTTTATCCATTTTTAAAACCTCAGATAACTCTAGGAGCCACATCATCTTATTCCAAATTAATTTAATGGGATTTCAAGAAGAAATAGTGGTCCAAATAAAGACACCTGATGACATAAGCAAAATGAGAAAGAAAATGATCTGTTTATTAAAGGGCAACACAGAAGGAACAAAAAGGAAAGGATAGAGAAGAATAGATGTAACAAAGGCTGAGGAGGATGCAAACATTGAGTACCCATCACCCGAGGCTTCTAAGAAAATTTCCCTTATCTTTGATAATTTACCCTGAGCATCAATTTCATCAAACAGGGCTCTACAACATTCCCATTATTTGTTTTGAGATTGCAAAGAAGTTTGAAAGAATGCTATCTGAGGGCTAATTTCTTTCAAAGAAATGAAAAAGAAAAAAAAAGGGTTTAAAACTATAGCGTCACTAGATGATGCCATAGCAAGACATACGTACACTGCTGTGTCTCTCCCTGAGCTTTACCCTCATGTCACAGCCAAGTCCATCAATTAATATCATCTCCTACAAAGTTCAATAAAAAAATAAAACTGAAAAGGACACAATATCATGAACAACAACTCCATTTATTGGACAGTGACTGATCCAATCTGTGACAGAAAAGATCAAGCAGTGTTAGCTTGTTGTTAGGTTGTTAGCTTGAAATCCTTTTATAGTGTGTTCCAGCTCTCAGCTGCTGAAAATTCAAAAGGCCATCCCACATACCAAAGGTAGCAAAAAATGCAAGGAAAAGACACTTTAATAAAACTGTCAAATCTTGGGTGATACACTGACGAGGAAAGTGCATACTTCGAAGAAATGTTGGAGTGTTGCCCGGAAATATCCTATAGATAAATGCACATCATGTTTCAAATGACTTCTGCTCACCAATGGTCAGCTCTGTGAGTCACAAAGGTGAGGGTAAAAAAGAAGTAGTCCAAAAAGTAAGCAAACTGTTAAATTATGCAATACAGCCCTTTTAACAAGCTCCTGATAAGCAGCTGGAAATTGTTTTGATTGTCACCATTGTGTTTGAGAGCGATGCGATCCTTGGACTGATAAATTCTTGGGTAATTGTGTGAAAAAAGTCTGTCATGAATATTCAGATAATTTAATTTTTTTTCTGACATTCTTTAAAGCACCCTGTAATCTGGTGCTTCTTCTTTCTCTTTTTTAATTTTCTATTTTAATTCTACTCAGAAAGTTATAAATTCCTAGAAAAATCTGATTTTTCTGGTTTATTTGAATAAGAAAAACCTAATTTTGATCTGAAATGGTCTAATTAGGAGATTTCATATCTGTAATCTTTTCTTTCTAAAGCTGGCTTAGAGATGAGGCAAAGGCTACTTTTTTTATTGTTCTTCATGACAGCAACTTGAGGAACAACAAATAAAACCACTTACCAACCTACTGCTAACCTTTATTTCTTACAAGGCCGCTGTTAGTTAATGATGGATTTGTAGCATCTTTACATTTCTTTACTCAAACCAGAAAATGGGCGAAACCCAAGACCTGAAGTAACAGCTGCTTTGATACACAATGAGTGCACAAGCTCTTCACTGACAAAACTTCACCATTTTCTGCAGTTGTTTCCATCCTGTCCCCAAGTTTACTATTTGAAATTGCATGGAGGTATACAATACTTCTCATAGTTTAAGAACAAAAAAAGAACATACAAAAAGACCATCATTAAGCATTGTCAGAATGTATTTTAAATAAGTCTGCCTATACATCCAAATCTCTGTAAGTTCAGACTTGTCCAAGAGCCCTTGGGTTTTCTATTGTTACCTAAATAAGCCGACAGTATCTGCTATTTAATCTTCATAGAAATCATACCTTGCTGCTCAGCCGTTTTCTTCTGACAACCAAGTTAGACCTACAAAGAGAGGAAATACAGAGTTCGCCACAAGTTCGTAACGGGTTACTTTGCTCTAAGACACTTGCACATTTTTTAAGTCACACCTGTGTTTGTGATGAGAAAACACTGCTGTCTCCTGCAGACTCTGTGGATCCTGCAAGTCAATTCCAGACTTTCCTGAATAATCAGTCTCAGTTTCCCTAAGAGTTTCAGTTTTGTTTTGAAGTTGTTGTTGTTAAATGAGGGGTTACTGAAAGCAGCACATCTTTCTCCTAGCACTATTACTCTCACTTTTTAAATCTAAATTTCTCTTTATAGAGTAAAGTCACTTTTCCTGTAAGAGTTTCTGTCATATTGATGCAGGTGGCAGTAAACTCACATCAAGAAGGGTGGTTTCACCAGAAATCTTCCACATTAGGGAGAATATAGTTGCTTTTAGGGCATGCAGAGGTCAATATTTCCAGCAAATATTCCCTTTCCCTTTAAATTGCTATATGCAGATGGCTTGCAGAACAATGGAATGACTCAAATCTTTAGATGCCAAATGGCATCTTCAACAATGTAGTGGGGGAAAAAACTTTGCCAGCTGTTCTTGGATTTCCCTCACTTTCTATGCCACAGTTCATGCACAGAGCAGCATGTGTCTGTGATGCCAAATGAGAAGGGGATTAATTGTCTCTTGATTAATGGTCAAGAAAGAAATTTTACTTTGAGAACCAAAACCAACGGCACTGAGACTGTAGTTTGTCAGCAGGAATATATTCTCCCACAATAATTCTGTATGTAGTTAAGGTGGTTTTCTCTTCAAATGTTAACATGCAATAAAAAGCCTTGACTTTTGATAAGGGCATGCAGTGATGGGACAAGGGAGAATGGCTTTAAACTGGCAGAGGGCAGGTTTAGGTTGGCTATTAGAAGAAATTCTTTCTTGTGAGGGTGGTGAGGCCCTGGAACAGAAATTACCTGGAGAAGCTATAGCTGCCCCATCCCTTTAAGGCCAGGTTAAACGGGACTTGGACCAACCTTGCCTATTGGAGGGGGAAGTTGTCCCTGCCTAGGACAGGGGGTTGGAACAAGTTGATCTCTAAGGTCCCTTCCAACCCGAGCCATTCTGTAATTCTATATATAATGATACACCCCTGCTGCAGCCCTTTGATTTTTGACTCTAGGTAAAAGACTAGATCCAGGTTATTAGCAACTATTCATGCTAGACAACATTTTTGGAAAGCCCCTTATTATTCAGGAGTGACCCAGGAATCATGTCATCTATGTGGATGTTAAAACCATTGAGCAGTCACTGTTGCTCTTCTTACCTCCAATATCAGCACAGGGAGGACCATCATCACCTTACCCACAGAACAGTGAGGGTAACAACCTTCAACAGTGAGTGTATGACAACATTCAAACAAAAGTCCCTAAAAGATGGAAACCCTTGAGTCATAAAATCATTAAGGTTGGAAAAGGCCTCTGAGGTCATTGAGTCCAACTATTAACCCATTGCTAATTGGTCCACCATTAGACCATGTCTCTAAGCACCACATCTGCATTTAGCATGCTCCAAGTACAGGCTGTCAGCCAGGAGAGTTCCAGTACTTCAGATCTGGTTTACACAGAGCCACCTCCTATCAACTCTCTTGTAATTCAACAGAAGCTATGTTAAGAGTAGACAGATTGGTTTCTTTCATACACTGAGTCAATAGCTTCACTTTTATCAGTGCATGATTGGTCAGTGTTTTGTTCATTGCTGTATTCAACAGCACAAGTAAGGAAATATATTTGCATTGGAGGGAATTAAAATGTAATGGTAGGTTCATCAGTTCCATCTGTGTTTGTGATCTAAATAATGAAAGAACTTCTTTCTTTAGAAATCCCTTTTGTTGCTCCTTTGAGATTCATTTTAGATTGATCTCTTTTCTTCTCTTTTATTTCCAAAGGACATCCATTACCTTGCTCTAGATAAGGGTGAATTGGCACTAGCTGAAGTGGCAAAGAGAAAGGCTAATGACATTGATGCAGAATCAATAACTACTGGAATTGGTAAGAATTAATGGTGTTTAAAAAACCCTTCTGTTTTAATCAATGCTTGTCCTGTAGAACATGATGTTGTATTTGTAGAGGGGTTATTGTTTTGATCGCATTGTGTTCTTTGAAAGTGAGACCAGATTTTTATTTGTGACTAAAGAATAGTATTTTTATTCATAAGTAAAGAAGGAGGCTTGTAAAAATCACATAGCTTTGCCTTTCAGTACCTATGTGAGGATATCTATGAAGCAAAAAGATTTACATTGTGGCTATATAGAAAAGTTCAGGCTGTACAAACTGAACTAATTGCAAGAGGTAAGGGACTGAGTCTGAAAATCATTGTTCATATCAACATTAAAGGCCAGGCATGGCAATCTCACTCACCTCTAAATATTTGCTGGTGCACACTGGAGTCACATCCAGCATTGATACTTTGACAGCACTCGGACAGAACATTTCCTGATGTGAACACAGGTTCAGATCCTGACTTTAAAGCAGCAGCTTGGCATGCAGTGAGATTCTTGCCGTTCCATAAGGACTATCCATGCTAAAGTTGCAGTGTGAGACTAATAGGTAAAACACAGATGACTTTTCCTGCAGGGAAACTCATAACTCATTCACCTGCTCCTTGTGTTTCTTCTGAATTGACATGAAGAGATGGATGCAGGCATGTGAGACCATTCTGATTTCATGCCTTACAGCATGAACCAGGCAGAAGGTGTCCGCATATAGGGAGCTGATCTCCATTGGAGACTAGCTGTGGGAAGAAAACCAACAAAACCTAAAAATGTCTGTATAAAACATACACAGTTCTGTTTTGCTTATTCTACTGCATCATTGAATATTAGAGGAAAGCACTCAGCTTTTTTGTCCTTATCTCATGTCAGAAAGTAGAATAGGATTAAAAGTCAGGAGGGTTTTTTTTGAGTCAGTCACAAAACCTTTGAGGTCTTGGGTAACATGGAATTCTTTTAGAACTGTACATCACCCAGAGCATACAAGGGAATGCCACTCCAGTACGTAGAAATGCAGAGAGGCCATATATGCATTTATATCATTATTTCTATACATTGTATAAATCCATGACTTGCAAGGCTACTGCAATACAGTATCACCTCCTTCCCTCTCCAACAGAGTAGGGATCAAGCAGTTCCTCTCCTGAACTCTTCTCTTCAGGGTCTTTCATTTTCATGCTCAAGTCACTTACAGCTTTTTTTCCACCAAAACTGGGCCTTTGGGCAGCCCTTTCACCGCTAGAATTCGAAAAAAAAGGATGTCTGTTTAGGTCATCCCTTACCGGGCACTCTTTAAAGTTAGAGTTACAGCTCCCTTGCTTTTTCTTCTTTTACTTCTTAGGTATTTATCTGCTGCACCAAATAGAACTGAGATACCCAGGACTTGCATTATCTTGATGATTACCTATTCTCTGACCCTTAATCCAGAAAATTTAAACTCTAATTTGTATCTTCATTTAATTCCTTGCAAACTACCATGATTACTAGATTTCTGAAGTTGGGCTATTTTTAAGTTTAGTGAGACCCTTTTGTAGCATTGTAGACACATGTGCAGGGAGAGGGGTAGGGAAAAGGACTGAGGTGATCACAGATGCCTTCCTTGCATATCAAATGTCACACACGTGTAACTACAATTCAGCTATGAATGTGCAGGCACGGTCTTCCCCTCCTCCAGACCAGTCCTACAGTTACCTCAGCAATGCTCCATTAGCATAAATTATTGAAGTCATTTTATATGATAAAGACTTTCACTGAATAATTAACTATCAGGATGATTTAAAATACTTTTCAATGCCCCCAGGGAAAAACTGTCACTGAGATTCAGTCTCTAAACACTAATGAATTTGCATCCAATTCATTTTATATGAAAATAAACAGGAATCTCCCATGAGTTTGTTTCGCTGCAGATTGGATCTCACCTTAAACATGTGAAATCTCAGCCACAGGTGTTGTTTTATTATATGTTAGTCCAATGTCCTTTCTAATGATGTTTTTATTTCATAAACTGTTGTCGACAAAGAAGTTGATATGAGGTATGAACTTTGTGGACCCAATGAAAACAAAAGATGATAAGTGCTTTTTATGTAAATTGCTGTATTTTTCTAATATTTTGAGAGGAGGAGAAAAAATCATGCCAGAGTCAGAAGTTTTAAAATGCAGTTTCAACCAAGTCTATGTCCCCTGACCACTTCCCAAGCCCAGTCCTCTTCAGCTAGTCCCTGCTCTCTGAAGCTTCCAGCCACTCAGTTCACCAATGGTCACACTTTCCCCCAAACTTCTTGAACATCCACTTCAGGCTTCTACCAGTTGACAGTAACCTGAAAAACAGAGGCAGCAAGGTGCAACCAGTGCTATTGAGGTTATATTGGACACCCCTCTACATCTTATTTCTTAAATATATATTCTTTCTTATATTACAGTGTAATATTTGGTCTTAAATTGTACAAAAGCGAACCATTCTCATATGTCAACATCTGATGAAATTTCCTGAGCTAGCCTACCCCCAAACCTCAGCTCAGCACTACTTGAAAATAAGATGAGTCAGTGCTTCTGGCTGATTCCCAAGCCTTTGAGAGTGCTTCATCTTGCCCCAGATATATTTCATTTGTCAAGATATTTCTGTGTGTAGGGCTCACTTCAAACATAGTATATTTCAAACTCAGACTTTCAGGAAAAGTTTCAAGCTCCTACAAATAATGTAGAACGACAATATAATTTCATCTAAAATTTATAGACGTCATCTAGAGTTCTATATGGTTAGATTCGTCACATATATTATACCAAGATTTGTGTCAAGATAAAACTAAAAATAGGTTGATTATTTTAAGATTTTCTGAATTTTGGCCCTTAGTTCATCATCATATGATTGTAGTTTGCTGGACACTGTTTTGAAGAAGCCACCTTCAAAGCTAAGGATGTCTGTGGGCATCTGATAAAAACACTTGTGGACCTCCAGAGCACAGTAATTTGGTGAGAATATTGCTGAGAAAGATGAAGTGTCAGGTGAACAATGGTTTTGGCAGAATCAGATATTTTGTTCATCTGATTAAAATCTTCTGAGGAAAAGTATTCTCATAAGATTTTATGTTTGACAGCCTGTGAAAATGCATCTTGAGGGATGAGAAGATTGAAGTAATGGTACTGTACATTCAGAAGTGGCATTAGCTGTCTGCACTTTCTCCACTCTTATTTGATCAGCAGTTCACCTATGGCCATGGATCCTGTGGTTTCTTCTGCCAAAGATTTTCTGTTGAACTATTTCTGTAGTAGATCCACAAGTTCCTTAATGAGGTCAGGGAGTTCTCATTTAGCCTTGCCTAAAATGTATGCTGTGCACCTCATTTCACTTGATTAAAAGAGAGAATAAATAATTTATTCAATATTGGCATATATTTAGGTTACTAATAAATACTATTTATGAGTGTAACCTGGGATATACTCTCCTGGAACAGTATTGTCAGTGGTGGGAGAGTGAGTCTGTTCGGTGCTGTAAAGTGTAGGTTGCTAATGTAAAACCTGAGTTGCAAAGAACTGACATGGCAGAGCCTGTTAAGAAATGCCATAACTAATAATAATCATGGAGGTGAAGAACTCAGCCCTTCAGACATCATTGCTCAATGAATATCCAACAAAGAGCATATGTAGGCAGTGTCAGAAAGTTTCCCAAGGCCAACTTCCTACAAATTACATTATGGCCTAGCAAGGTAATTTTAACCTTCAAATCAACAGCTTTCACCCAAAAGGGATTCATGTTGTGACAAGACAGATAACTGCTGCATAGTTGAAAGGCAAATTGGGAAACCTTGTATTTCTACTTAGAATTAAATTCAGAATATTAGTAACTCTAATATTTAGGCAACATTTCTAACAGAGGTATCTTAACAAAAACACTGATGTTCAAATAATTGCATTGTTCTGAAATGCTAGATGGGACTGACTAACATTTTGGTGGTTCACTAATGTCTCATGAAAGCACTTGAGGTTTTTTCATTTAATATAGAATTTTAAAACATTTCTGAAAGTATTCCATGCTGTTTGCGAGATAGGGAATCTTGGCAGTTCCCACAGAGACTGAAGTCTAATTTCCCACAGTGTTTGTAAAATGACATTTAAAATGTAGGGACCCTAAATGTTGCCCCTTACCGGCAAGGATCATCACCAGTTTGAACCCTAAGTGGAGAATTAATTAATTTTGTCTTAGTTATGTGATAGTGTTTTATATTGAATGGCTTACATGTTCTTTGTGATAATTAATAATGACACATCCCACGGTGTTTTGTCTGAGATACCAGTCTGGTCTTGCATTACGGTCTACTACCTCCAAATCACTCGGATCTTCCTCTCTTCCTGACTGTCCTGGGGAGTCTACTTGCATTTCAAGACCATGTTTAGAATTGTCCCCCTGTGTTCGTAACCTTCTGTGGCCCGCATTAGCCTTGTTGGTAACATTTCCCTCTTCTCTGATTCATAATGACTCCTTTCATCTCTCAAGGACTTCTTCCTCACCCTCACATACCCTCTCCTGACACTGATGGCAAAGCCTACTTCATTTCCTGCTCTTCCTTGGCACATGCAGCTTTCTCTTGTCATCTATCAAGTTTCAAGTTAACTGAGAATCTTGGCCTTTATTTAATGACTTTTATTTCACTGTAGAACATGTTTACAGCATGCTTCAAAGGTATTGTCCCAGACACAGGTGAACTGTGAGCTGGGAAGACTCAGGGGACATCTACAGTTTTTTGTAGCCTGCCTCCTTCAGTGTAAATGTTAGATCTTCTGTTTATTTATTTATATTTTCAGTTTAAGTCAATCAAAACCTCTGGAATCAAACCCTTTTCTTTTATTTTTCTAATAATGTGACTTTTTCCCCAGAGAGCCAGAAAAACATTTTTAATGAAAAATGTTTTCTAAGTATGATTGGCAGTTCACCTATGGCAAGAAATTAGTTTCCACAAGCACTTTTTAAATTTTGTGCCACCCAAGATGAGTTTCTTTGAAGATCCATAGTAATTTGAAATTATTTAGCTGTGCTCATATATACACTCTTTTGAACATATCAAGCCACACACAGCACTTGACACAGAGCCCACTAAACACAATGAAAGGATTTCCTCCATCTACGGTGGGCTTTAGATGGGGATTTTAGCAAGTAACAAGCTCATGGGTAGGCCTGGCATGACCAAGACTGCTGCCATCTGCAAAGACCTAGTTTGCAAGGACAGTCTACTTGGTGTAGACTGGCTTCCAGAGGAGGGAGCAGCAGCCAGCACTCATGGCATGGCATCCTATTTTTAAATTTCCAGCTGGTAGTGAGGATTTTACTCTCTTGAGCGTTACAGGCACTTACTGTTGCCCTCCCTGTGTTCTTTTCAAGGAGTACTTTGTTTTACTTGAGGTCTACAGTAATGCCAAGCTAGTTTTGGCTCCACCTCATCTCACCTCTCCTCTTGCTTGTGTTATGATGTCAGTTTTGATCTATACCTTCCCACTGCTAGACGGCTTTGCCTAAAGACGTAATCCTCAGCCCCTAATAATCATAAGTACATCAAAGGCTGGTTGGTTTGCTTAGCTGCAGATGTCTACACAAAGATCTGTGTATCTTCACTTGAAAGAGATTTATAGTTTTGTGTCAAGCTTTAGAATTATCCTGGCCTTCCATTTTTCCCTCTTCTTTATAGTAACATATTCTTGTCCGCTATAGAACCTGATTTAAAAAGCACAACTACATACCCAAAATGAAGACACATTCTCCTTAATATTTTAATTTTAATGATCTTCATGTTTTGTAATGTCTGCCAGCAGTAAAATTATGCCCTATTTAATATGAAAAATTTTACCAGAAGTCATAAATTAACTATTTTTTGCCAGCTTTAGGCAAAAAGCTATGTTTTTTGTAGCTATAACCACATGCTATGACTGGTGTATATACCAAAAAAAAAAAAACAAAACAAAAAAACCTCAGTATTTCCATCACTTTCAAATTGAAAGAAGTTGTCTGGATCTGATCTGGTTTTATTCTACTAAAAATTAGGGTATTGCAAGGCATGTGAGGTCACTCATCTCAGATCTCTTCAGTATAATTCCATTTTATCCCTGTAACCCCCAGCCAAGTTGATAGGCATGGACAACAGTGAATGGATGACACTAACCCTAAGTAAACAACATATTTTTCGTGGCAATAGATCAAGAAGAAAGTTTAAAAAGTGACAACAATTCACAGAGCTACACCTTGGAGGAGGATGTAACATGATAACGAAAAGTTCGGCATAAAAGATCTTGAAGGGATGCCCATGGCATGGCATTGAAGAGAAGCAAGTCAGTACTCAAGCTGTTGACATTGTAGCTATGAGTTTAAGTCGGAATTTGGCTTCTCATCACTGACTTCAGTCCATAGACTGTAGTAAATTTACACAGAAAGCACACATAGTTAAAATAACTGTTGGAACAAACTATCAAAGAAATTGATGCATGGAAAGTGTTTTTGCATGAAGACTGAATACCTTTCTGGGAAATAGGTGTTGGCCAAATACAATTTATGCATTAGTCAAACACATGTTTTTCTGGCTTGGTGTAGGATCTCTGGATGAAATTTAATAGCCTCTAATTCACTGTAGGTCAAACTAGATGTTTTATACTATATCATTATAATATAATATTCATATGTTCTGTATTCCACTCTTGCCTACAGCTCTGTGAAAAAGCCCCTGGTAAATCTCCCATTAGCTTCAAAAGTTCCACATGTGGTCTAAAAGACTGCAGTTAAAAGCCACATAATATATATATAATACATATTCACACATCTCATACTATGCACGTGTGTGTGTGTACGTAAGTGGGTGTTATATTTATACATACACAGCCGAAATCTGGCCAGTCATAAAAATAGCTCCAAATCTGAACACAAGCCAGAGGAATTATTATGTATTTGTATTTTGCTTCATGACATCACAGAAGCCGCTGCTGCTTTTTTTTTTTTTCTGAAAGAACAAAAATTAATCACAGCAGGAGGTGCTTTCATAAGTGCTGCAGCTAACTGGGAGCTGTGGATCTGTTTGTTCACAGTGTGTCAGGGGCAGGTTTGTCTCACACACCCTGGAGCCATCCCTCAGCCTCTCACTTTCCAATAGGGAACTCGCCAGTTGCATTTCTGCTCACTGAAAAGAGTTGGCAAACACATATTTGCATGGCAGTTGGTATGTGTTTTGTCCTGTTTACTCTGCGTAATGTAACGTGATGTGACAGGCTGTAATTTATCACATCAGCTGCATGACAGCGGAGGAATTGGAAAAGAGGCGCAATGGTGGGCTGATGTGAGGTATCAATTTAATGTTGGATTGTAGTCTCTCAATGTTAAGGCTTTTTAGAATGACCTACCAAAGAATTATTTCCAAGTGTTCCCTGTGCAGGTGAGTTTTAGAAGTAGTGATCAGGCAGAGCACAGTCAACATCGGAAGAAAGTTGAAGATCCCTGTGCTCAGAAGGAACAACTCATGTAAATATGAGAACCTTTGCACATCTGGTGTTAGATCAAAAAAAACAAACCAGAACATTGAAGAACTACTTATTTATTTCCTCCTCTTTCACTGCGCTCCCCAGGCACACCACAGGTCCTTATGTGGGAATACTGTGGAATTGCCGATGGCAAAATCAGAGGTTGAGGCTGTTTTCCTCCAAAGACTCCTACACAAGAGACTGCAGACAATTCACCCCTGAAAAATTCCCACAACAAGAGTGAGGATGTTTGATAACCTGATGTTAGTTCTCGTTGAGTGCTTCCAGCCCAACAAAACCAAGGTCCTTGTTAAAATCCCTTCTCAGGACTGGGACATTCTAATCAGAACACGTCTGGTGAAAGTCATAGGGAAGAGCTCAACGAGGCCTGAAGGTGAGCTTTGACACTTTAGAAAGTGCTTGACTGAGAAGAGCAATGGGTGCAAACTTGGCTAGAAGATGAAGAGAGTTAAGAAAAACCATTGGTGAAAAAGTGATCTGCAGTGCCTAGCACAAGGCAGTAAGTACATCCAGAATTAATGACTTTTTTCTTTCCTCAACATACATTCTGTATTTAATTTCACCTATTTGAAGTATCTTTTCCCTAAATATCCTTCCTGTCAGTTAGTCTGCCCTGACACTTCTTTTTACTTTAAATCTCAGTGCCATGAAACTTCTGCAACTCCTCAACTCATACATCAATAATACCTGCCATTCAATAATATTTTTCACAGCATTCAAGACACCAAAAGCCCTGCATCGTGCTAGATTTCAAACTGTAAATTCAGTCTTAAAAACAGACTGTGAGGCAGTTGGTTATCTCTGCAATGTTGATATTATGAAATGGCAAAATATTTTAATACGATGAAAAGATATCATTAATGACAGCTTTTAAGCATGTATGGTGTTCACTTTAATTAGTCACTTACTGCAGTCACACTGCCAGTGTCCCACCTTTTCATCTTTATGATAATCAAAGCTGCAATAACCACTTGATTTCTGCCTCCTGCACTCCCAGCCCAGGGACACCACAACATCAGTAAAACGCTAGGGTAGGGTTCTCACATAAATGAGATACTATGGATTAACCCCTTTACTGATAGTTTAAAAATTTTCCCTGTAAAGGAACATGAAAGTCAATGTTCTTTCCTGTAGATTTGTGTTAAAAACCTAAGCATGGCTTTTCTTTTTCTTTTTCTTTTTTTTTTTCAAAAAGCACTGTTTCACAACAACCGCTATCTTACATTTTTTGCTTGATGAAACCTCTGTTTCATCTTACTATGTTTACTCATTTACCTCTGGTGAATTTAGTTCTTTCTCTTGCTGATGTTCTTGCTGCTAAAATCACCCCTGGAGACCTCCAAATACACCTGAAGTGCACCAGATGAAGAGCAGATTCTGGGGCCATCCCAGAGACCTTGCAGAATAGTCCCAGGATATGATTTTACATCACTTGGTAGATGCTGGTGAACCATCAGGAGCCTTAAATGAGCTCACCCGCTGACTTAAGGCTTTGGAACCCAGTCCTAAACCATGTTTGAAGTTCGCTGCTAAATTTCACCACACCTCTGCTTAAATAATATAAACTTTTATCAACCAGGTAGAAGATGATGGCTACAATTAATTATTTATTTTACTGCATAGGATGCACTGTGGCCAAAGAAAACAGCTACAAAGTGCTTACTTTAGGCCCTTACTTTCAGCCACCAAAGGGCAAAATGTTTAGTTCACCAAGGCGAATATGGAGCCTGTGTGGGCACCCTCTGCTGCAGTGTGAGCCCAGATCACCCTGTTCACCATGCTGCCCTTGCCTCGGGTATGTAGGGGAAGAGTTAGCACCACACTGACTGTAATAAACAGAATTTTAACAGTAAAACATTCTGGGAAAAATCCTTATTTCCTCAAAAAGTCATGAAGGAAGCACAGGCTTTAGTCAGTGCCTTATTTTCATATATTGTTATCAACTGCACTGCCCCAAGCTATTCCAAGTGTATGAGAGTTTTGCTGTCTACTCATTGGGATTAGAAACAAGACAGCAGGTTAAGAAGTGGATGTAATTAGACCTTTACAACCAGCACCAACCCTCTGGATGACTCTGGCCTGCTCATTTTAGCCTTGGATGGTTTTGCTTTCCTTTGGGGACTGTGTGAGCTCTCTGTGACAGGATGCCCATCCTTTCAGCACCGTCCCATGCCAGAGCCCCTCACTGTCACCTCCCGGGCGTCACCCTCCCTCAGGCTGACCATGCAGCCAGGTGAAGTCCATTTCCTAAGCTCACTTATTTTCTGTAATTTTCGCCACATAGGGTAAAAAGTGCACCCCTGAGAAACCAGCTATAATCCTCTCGTTCGTGTTTGCCATTAGGTGTCAGTGTGACAACAACCATGGTACACAAAGGCTACGCTGGGGTGTGCAGGGATACCACCCCCATTCTAAACTTCTCATTGTCCATTCAGGGAAAATACAGTGTGAAACTGAGGGGAAGGAAAGGCTGAAGAAAGCAATAAATATTTTATTTCTGGGTGTTTTTCCATCACCTAATTGAAATTATTTACTAACAGATAAGTCTGTTTGCATTTCATTCGGCGTGTCTCAAGTTCCCGGTGCTGCAGTTAAAGAAGGGTAATATTTACCAAACCAGGAGAAGAGTTTTTGTACACACTGATCTCACCTTATTTTGGGGCAAGAGAAACAGTCAATATTGTCAGTAATCTGGAGTCAGCAAGAGGTAAAATCCTTTGCTCAGTGCAAATGTTAAATTACCTGTGTGATTTGAAGCCTGATAATATTGGTGCTTATAGGTGGGTCCTTCACAAGTTGTTTAAAATACAGTATTAGAAATTACAACCAAAAGTTACACTCATTCCAAAGAAAAGAATAAAAAACTTAAAAACTAGTTTTGAAGCAACTTTTCATGTCAGAAATACTGCCTTTTTTTGGTGTATCAATGGTATGTGTGATGAAGAAATAGTCAAATACATGACATAAATTAAGAAGTTGTAATTGTTTTTAAACAAAGCTTCAGGCACTACCCAAAATGTAACAAACAGTTTTTGGTTGAATGGGAGTTTTATAAGTTTTGAAATAAAAATCAGGGTTTAGGAGGAAAAAGTATTTTTAGAAGAAAATTAATTTATAAAATATTCTCCAGTTGTAGTATTCAGAATACCTCGAGTAGGATAGCTTTTTTTTTGCGTTCTGTTTGGAACTGCAAATTTTTTCACCATAAACTTAAATTAAATTTTGATCGGGTCAACATAATGGCTAAATCAGCTTGGCCTTCACCAAGATCAGGGAATCTGTTGTGCCAGAAGATCATTTGGATTCAACTTTTCCTTCACCTTTTCTGCTTTGAAAGGGAACAGGTTCTGAGCATCGCTTCAATTTGGTGTTGTTTTTCTTTATACTGATAGATTTACTCTCAAGTAGCACCATGCTGCTGTGATAAGCGTCTGAGCCAGCCGGCTTTTCTTTTACCTCCTTCCAGATTTCTAGTAATTGCATGGCACAGAAGTAGTTAGCCCTGAGCATACACTGCACAGCCCAGGGTAATCCTAGCCAGGGCAAGAATCCTCAGGTACCATCTCTGCTACAATTCCCCAAGTTGAGCTGTTGCAGGTCTCTTCATGAGAGCAAAGCCTTCCAAAATTTGGTAGCCCTGCCCCCCCTTCAATTTGGGCATGGGAAATTAAAAATCTCGTGTGCCAATTGGATGTTGTCCTTATAACAGATAATTATAGGCTTTAGGAATAGAAAAGATGCCTAATTAAATGGCTCCAGTCATCTGCTATTGCAAGACTGTGAAGTAATCCTTGACCATTTTCATATTAAGAGTTGCCACGATGATGTTCTCCCACTGCTTATGCCACTCAGCTTGCCTAGAAAGCTGTCTCCTCTGTGCTAGTTTACTGACATCCTCTTTTGCTTTGTATTATTTTAAACAGCAGTGATTAAATCTTTGTATCGGTGCTGTTGGGGGCTTGAAAGTCCCTGTTGTATTACACGTCTATTTTGACTTCAGAAATATAAATTGAAGAGCTACTTATTTTCACATGTGGTTTCAGATCAGGTTCTTCTTCTTATTTGTGGTACAAAGGGAATAGATGAAAAGCCAGTTAGGCAAGCAGTGTTAAAAACCCCAGCACTGGCCACTGTGGCCATTGGGGGCCCAAGGGAGGCATAAGAAGAGGCTCAATGGCCGGGCACAAGCTGCTCACAAGGCACTCTGCCTCAGTTGGTTTAGGTGAGCCCAAAGGTAATTTTTCTGGTTTTGAAGCAAAATCATTAGTCAAATAGACCTGAAAAGAGAGCTGTAAGCCTGCTTTACAATGGGCAGTGTTCTTATAGAGAGAGTTTTGCTTCAAGCAACTCTTTAGATATTAGGAAGGATCCTGGTGCCAGAATCAATGGTGCCTACAATGGGCTGAGTTCCCAACTGCCGCCTAAACCAGTCCAAAAATGTGCCAGAAAACATGAGGAAAGGTTTCCACCTGAAGTCAGAGAAGAGACAGAGGGAGCAGAGTTAGGCTGTAAGGAAGAACCATAAGGGCGCAGGAATAGCCAGGTAGAAGTAAACGTCTCTGGATGAGATGTGTGAGAAGGCACATCTGTGTGAGAAGGACTGGTGGTGGCATGTAAGGAAGGAAAAGGATCACTGTGGCAATGCAGGAAAGTGGAAAGATGCCTTTGTAAGGGCAAATTTTTCCCACTGAACATTAATTGCTTTCCACGGATACAAAATGCACTTTAAGTGATAAAAGGAGTGGCTGACAAGCAATGCTGTATTCAACAGATATCAGATAATGCAATGTAGGTTAATTACCTTCTCTTAATTTTTTTTTTTTTCTGAAGAAGTGATCATCTGTTTGAGACAGAAGTTGATCTCTAAACTCCTGTTGTCTACTTCAATGAGAATAGGAGTGAGAAAGGGAATGAAATGGGGTGGTGAGGAGACACCAGCAGGAGGCATGGTGACTTTTTTCCTCTGTCATCAGGCGTCAGTTTTTTGCATTGCTTCCCATGGACTTTCCTCTTGGTTACCTTCAGAAGCACAAGCAACGCTAAGAACTGCCCACAGCTCCCTTCAGGGCTTTGAGCTTCCCAAGCAGTGTCCACAGCTGCTGCTCCTGCTGACATAGTTTATTTAAACAGGCAGAGAGAAAGTATTGGTGTTTACAGGAGGCAGTGTACAGTGTAAACTACCTCTGTGAGGTTTTAAAAAGGAAAAACACTCTGGTATTCCTGCCACTCTGTAATTGAGGGATATCAGTCAGGTGAAGGTCTTCCCAGGGAGTGAAAGAAACAGCCTGGGAATGAAAAACCAACTGTTCCTCCAGGGTTGCATTTCCTCTTCAACAGGGCACATGAAGTGTAGTATGTCCCCTTTCCAAAGCTGTTTTCCCTCTTAATCAATCTCTTCTGGTGGGAAGGGGTGGGAAGGAAAATATCAACCCATCAGTTGGGCTTTTCAGTGCCAACAGAGTCGCATCAGCTTCTAAAGCCTTTGGGCACCCAAACCACAGAATGCGCTGGTGGTTATCAGCAAGTCTGTGCAGCAAAGCACTGCAGCAGGTGAGTGACAGGATGCAAGTATCAGGGAGGACCTGCCCCAGTATCTACTTCAGTGCCTTTTCAGCCACACCTTTCTGGTAAATTGTAAAATGTTGGTCAGGGAGCTCTGGAGGTGTATAAAACATGTGCTCATACCCACCTTCTTTTATGTCCTAGTGCCTTGAGGTGCATTTAGAAAATGCATCCAAGTTTTCTCTTACATTGTAAGGTTTAGCCAAGAGACATTGAGCAGAGCACTGTATAAGTGTCATTAAGAGAGATTAGCAACAGGATATTCTGTGATTCCAGATTCCAGGATACCTTTATGCATATCCTCTCTGTGTGTGTGTGTGTGTGTATATGTGTGTGTGCAAGCACAGAGTTTGCATGTATACACATCACAATAAAGTTTGAGGGTTTCTAGGTTTAAAACAACGTGTTGGTACCAGGTGTGTAGCATGTTTTCTATGCATTGCATCAGTGTTGCTAACTTTCTGTGCAGAGACACACACAGACCCCATAATAACTTGCCCCTAATTTTATGAAAACTTACCCCAGATATGACCAACTTAGTGTCCTAAAGTCAGCATTTTTAAAATGGCTGAGAAAAACATGCAAGAATTTTCGGTTTTAGTACACGTTAAACTTGTTGATATCAGAGTAAGTTTAGTCCATACCACCTTCCAGCACAAGTAACATTTTTTTGTCTGTGAAACCGACTGACTACAAACACACTAGTCTGGCAGAGGTTAGAAAGAAATACAAAAATACAGGTAGTATTCCCATTTTTTTGTTATTTGGATTAGGCAACTAACTGGTCCCAAGTTTTTCTTCATTAAAAGAAAATGAAAAAACCCTCCTTTTAATAGGTGTGTGCTTCACACTTTTCAAACTTCAATAGCAGAATTTTTCACTTGGTCAGAAAGCTGATTTAATTTGCTGCTAGGTTAAATGTTTAAGGTTTCAGTTTTACGACCATGAATTCTCAAATTAAATTCAGTGCATTGCTTAAATTTTTAGCTGCAGTGCATTTAGCCTAATTGCTTTGGTAAATTGTGTGCTTAGTAACTACTACTTCTCTGAATTTTTGTCTTTAAAGGCAAACAAAATAAGCCTGAGGGCCACAGGTGGGCTAGCCTGCTCTTTGGGATTCACCTGTGGGGTCTTTGGATATCTTTTCCAGTCTGACTGCATCCTCAGACCGTGTCTGATAAGACTGTTCTGCTGACAAGGGAGAGCATTTAAACACCTGTAGGTTTTAGCTATTTAAGCCCAAATCAGTTCTGAAACAACAAGAAAGGCTGAACAAAATGGTTCAGATTTCAGTCAGTTGTCAACTAAATGTGTGCACTGGGCCTTTAAGTATTTGGCCAGACACATCTTGATTGCTTGGCTTTTGTTTTCACCCTTGGAAAGTCAGCTGGATAATGCCCTGTAGCCGAAGTCTTTTCTGTGATGCTGTAAGTGGGCTGGATTGGGGATGCCAGGGTGGGAGGAGTGTGTGTGGGGGAGTGGGGGACCAGGTGAAGCAAGAATTAACCAAAACCAGAGTTATATTCATGTATTTCCAAATTTTTGTGAGCCGAGGTGTTTGCAGTCATTTCCAGTTTTCTAGTCATGTTAAATATAAAAATCATAGGGATGTAAAATGATCCCAGTGATGCAATCTTTAAGGTGGGCTCTTTCTGGGGACAAATCACAGTGCAAACACAGAGGTGATAGAAACAATCGAGGAAACTTCCGCCAGTGGCACCCTCAGAGGCAAGCCCTGAGTGTCCAGTTTTTTCCTCTTTGTTTACAATATTTTTAAGGCTTTGAGTTCTCACGCAACATATATGTCATTAAATGGCTGATTCCTCTTTGCACACGTTGTTGTGATGGCCTGTGGCAACCTGAATTAATTGTTTCAGTAGTTGATGGTGGTTACTAGCTGTAATTATTATAATTTACATTTATAAAAACTTCTTTCATCTAAGGATCTCAAAATGCTTTTGCACACATTAAGCTTCACAACATCCTGTGAGGTAAGTGTCAAGAGTATTGTTATATCCATTTTTACACAGGTTTCTTCAAGAAAACAAGGTCAGTCTCTAACGTGACTGGTATTTGGTTCACATCACTCTTGCACAGGACAAGTAGCACGGCTGCAGGAATTAGGAATGCAGATCTAGGGCACTTTGCATCTCCCACATAGCTCTTGCTGCTGCCATGCTGTGTGGACACAAGCACTAAGCCATGGCAAACACAGTCAGAGCAGCCTCAGCCCAGATTTCCACTCTGAGGTGGCTCTTTCCCTCCCAGGAGCACTCGAGCAGCAGAAAAGTCTTGGGAAGAAAAAGAGATAAGCACCCCACACGATGGACAATATGACAACCTACCTTGCAAAGATCTGTGCTTTCCACAGTTTTTTACCTTAGCATTTAAGCATCTCTTTGCAATCTACACACGGCATGACGTGTCTGCTTTAGCCAAAGCCAGGAAAGCAGCTGCAGGCAATATAAAGTCACCCTTTACCAGCCTGCTCTAGAAGAGGCTGCATACGTTCACCTCCATCCCCTACCAGCCTTAGACCCAACCCTATGGGCAGTTCTGAGATCTACTAAGTGCTGGATTACCACTTGGCAGATATTTAAAAGTGAGGATCAACTGAAGTAAAATAGACTTAGAACTTGGGGGGACAGAAGTTTTCAAAAGCTCATTTATTTTTCAAACATATGAGAATGTTGTTTAAATTGAACCCAGCTCTCTGTAAGGTCGGTTTATCACCATAATAGCTCTGAGGAAGATAGATCTAAGTAAGTGCTTGCAAACTGAGTAAGGAGTACCAGGCCATACCTTCGTGAGTTCTTTACCATCCTCATCAATTTATGTTTACATAAATTGTTCACATGTGGCAATGACCAGATTAACTATTTGGAAAGAACTCTGCCTGTGAATGCACTTATTCCAAAATAAAGACCACTTTGCTTTCCTTAATTAAGTCCACTTACAGGTAGTGAATGATTATTCTGAATAACACAAGAAAGAAAGAAAGAAATTTCATTCCTAAGTAGACCATTGAGCAGAAATATTCTGAAACAATCTGTCTAATTTCTCATGTTGATGCTTTTTAAGGCACTGACAAAGTCACAGAGTTAACAACTAATTTTGTTTTCAATCCATTGTTTTCTTGGAGAGGGTGTGCCAGTGCAAGGCAGAGAGTCAGAGATTCTTTTCAGTTCCCCTGAGTCAATGTACAGGATTTATTCTGGCCCATGTCTCTCTTGTGGGGAAGGAACGCCTGGCAGCCAGAGGAGAAGGTCCAGCACAAGAACATACATCATTTCATTTTACCTGATGCCGTCTACTCAACTTTCGTCAGAAATGGGACAGTCATGGGCCTAAACCTGCATTTTCACTGAAGCGTCTTTCTGCTTTTCTTCTCCTCCAAACTTGTTCATTCCTGCTGTGGCACAGAAAAGAAATGTATGACAGTGACCATACTTGACATACATGACAGAACATAATGCCATGGGAATCCCAACATCAGGACCTCAGAGGGGTTTTTATTGCTGCAACCAGAAAGCTTTCAATAACTTCAAATCAGTATTTTTGGGGGTATGTTTCTTTATTTGGAAGAGGGGAGGTAAAAATTCTCCTCGTGTTATCTCATTTTGCAGAAACTGAGACTTGATGGGTACTACATTATTCTTTTTGGACCTCAATCACTCCCAAAGATTCAAGATGAACTCTGCCTGCCCAGGCACCAGAGTTGGTGCCCCAGGGAATTTCTTCATATCTAAGGGATATGCAGGATGTGTACTCGCATGCCCTTGCTGCCTCTCAACTCCAGCTGTACATGCAGTTTTGCTTTAGGAACCTGTACCTCCAGTATTGCAATATCTTTTTCAGTCTCTGTTAAAACTCTCAAGAGTTTAAATACAGTTCAGATCAGTGTTAGTGGCCCAGGTCCAAATGAGGAGAATTGCTGCAATTCGTTATCTTGACAAATTAACTGGTCTGAGGCAATTCCTTTTTGAGAGAGATACAATTAGGTAATTGTAACTCTTGAACTCTAGCCTTGCTCCAATGCTGTGGCATAGTTATGCACCTGCTCAAAAGGTGTAGATACTACTTTCCCATCCATAAGTACAATTCCTGTACTAGGAGCTGAGTAAAAAAAAAAAAAGTCTTTCTGAGGACCAAGGTTTCTGGTTGCACAGGGGAGGGACAATATGGGAAACGCAGGGTCCTTGTCACCAAACCTCGAGAGAAGGGGCTGGCACAGAGAGTGTTATATCAGAGAAACATATATCACCTGTTGTCCCATCCTGTTTTGAGTCCAGCTTCCTGGTCCAGTGGAAGAAGGCAGCTTGCCTGCTCCCAATCCACCACATGGAAAAAGAGTAGCCCATTCAGACCTGAAAAAGATTTAAAAAAAAAAAAACAAAAAAAAACCAAGGTGTTTTCTCCCTGGGATTTAGGCAAGAATTGCTAGTTACAATCCTTCAGTCTTTATAAACCTGGTGGAAAATGGGTGGCTGTCAGCACTCCACTCCTGATGTGGACAGAGCTAGTGCTCCTGGGAAGGCAGAGTGACCTTCAGCCTTGCCCGCAACTCCTGGCCTGGTGGACCAGCTCCCTTCTGCATCAAGCAATGAAAATAGATCCACAGTTACACATTGTTCTTCCAACCCAACGTGGGCGGATGCACTTCTCATCCTCTTCTCTGTGGAAAGCAACTCCTTTTACCCCTCAGCCATAGCTCACCTGTGGGCATCATCTTTCCTTGTAAAAGAGCTCTCAGATGCTAAAAGATATCCCTTAACCATTCATTTGAACCACTGCCTTTTGGAAACTGTTTGGGATAAAGCTATCTAGCAGAAGGCTTGTGTTTGCCTAGAGCCTCTTTGTATGGACTTGGTGGCTGAGAGTTTCCTTGAGCTCCTCTTTGAACTCCAGGCGTTCAGCATCCAAAACATTTAACCCTCAATTTTTTTTCTGCTTTATCAGTTTGGCTAGCTTCCAGCTGGCAGCATTCATTTGCAGGCTTCCATTCTGCATCTCATGTTTGCAGATGCATTGCTTTTTCAGTTAACCCCTTGAGATGGTTTTCTTCTCCCCAGAGCCTACCTGCCTCCGGTCTGGCCTGCACTTCTCCCTGCTCAGGATACCTGAAGGGCAGAAGCCAGGAGTGGAGGAGCTAGGTCCTTGAGCTGGAAGCACCAAGCGGAGGGTGTGCCCCATGCACAGGCGTCACAGAGAGCAGCTGACGGAACACGCAGGTTCGGCAGCGCCGGCTTTGCCCATTGTGGGTTGGGGCTTGCAATGCCAGAGGCACTTTTGCCTGTGTGGAGTCTCTGGAGCATCACTTATGAATAATGAGATCTTCCCTGAATGCTTTCACTGGGATGTTCGGGAGCATGCGCCCACATTTCCACTGCTGCAGCCTTCACCCCAAACAGTGGAAATGTCTTTGCTCACCAGCAGCTTTTCCACAGCTTTGTTTTAGAACAGCTATTTCAAGAGAGTCACTTAAATTGAAAAAAAAAAACAAAAAAACCCAAAAAACCAAACAAAAAACAAACAAACAAAAAAATAAAGACCATGTCTAAAGCATCACTTACCAAACAAAGGCATTGCCTAGTCACCAGGACTGTTCTCCTTCCTGTGCCTACTGTAATTACTGAGCAGTAGCAGCCATAGGTTGCTCATCCTGGCGCTTCAGCTGGTTCACAGGCATCCACAGGGAGAGCAGAACCGCTCACCCACTGCCAGGATCGCCAGACAAACTTCACATGGGCTGGGAAACCTGATAACATCTAGACGTGCAGCATCTCTATTACTGAGACACCAGTCAAGCCTTTGAAGTGAGATGGCCTGGAATTGAAGCAGATCCTTGGTTATTCCGTCTCTTTCAGCTGGAGAGGCTTGGTACTACCACATCTGGATCACCCTGTGAAACATACCTTCTCCTTCTTTTTTTTTTTTTAATTAATTAGTATTGGTTATGCTGGGGTACTTCTTAAGGAAACTGATTGCTTAGGCACCAGGGAGATATAAAATTAACTATTCAGGCTGTATAGTGGTTAGCTTAATTTTGTGTATGATTCTAACAGAGCAAATGAGTAGGAGAGATTGAAATCTCTGCCAAAGCTAGTAAAGACTCATCATTTCCATCTGCAGAAAGTTTTAAAGCCAGGTTTCACAGCAAGCTGCAGAAGACTGCTAAGTGGAGTATAACTGTCTACGCTACAAAAAAAAAAAAAACAAAAAGCAATTGTTTATAAAATGTAGCTACTTCTTTAGTTTTATAACATAACTTTTATATTAATTCTTACATTTCCTGGCACACCCACTAAAACAGTTTTGCTGCTGCTAATACCCCTCCTATCCAACTTGTGAAATAATGACATGTTATTCCTGTATTAAGGGTTGATTCTACCAGTAGTGATTGAAGTGCCTTGTCTTCTCAGGCATTAGATTGTTAAATTACAACAGAAATGGTAGATATTCAGATTTAATTTCAGAATTAATCTTATCCAGCTCTCTAAACAGTAACGGCTATTCTCAATGAGTTTTAGAAATACTATAAAACCAATATTTTGACAATTTGTATTTGTCAAATGCAAATATGTCAGCCTTTGGAATTAGCAAAACAAGACAAAAATAATCTAAAACTAAAAATCCATAGAAAACTAGCAGAGAAGAAACAAAGAAGTTACATTTTTCCACACTCACAAACAAAGCTCTGTGGTTTCCCTGCAGGAATTTGTCGAAACAAAATTATTTTATTAGAATATGTTTATTTAGAAAGACGTTTTCAGGAGAACAATTGTAGCCAGAAAAAAGAGCTGACCACACTCAAATCAGCAGTGGAAGTTTCCACTGATTTCGATACCAGAAGGATTTAGAAATCACTTCATGTAGTTTGACAAAACCTGGAATAGAATTACCACAACTTGATAATGTGTGAAATCATGTTCAATCTCATGCCTTCTGCAGCTGTTATTTACCTTTAAAAAAAATCCCCAAAACCTCATGAAATCATGAGAGCTTGCTTTCAACAGGTAAACACTTAAATAAAAAAGTTATAGCATAATAAGAGGAAATATGAATTTGTTTACATAGAATTAGCTATTCAAGTAAAAAAATTAATTTGTTTAAATGCCTAAGAGAAAGTGTGATTATTAGTAAACTCTACTGTTTTACAGCACCCACTTGAATTTACTATTTGCATTTCTTCAGATCTTTGATTTGTTTTTCTCAGAAAAACACTACTATTTACCTCTTTTTTTAGCAAAACAACAATGTGGCTGAAATCTCTGTGGTTTCCTGGGAATTTGTTGAGATATATTTGCAATTCCTGAAGCAAAAGCATGATAGTTTATCTGTAGAAGGAGTTCTATTTTCTGAACTTCTTGAATTTTCCAGAGATCAGCATGAAGAGCTCTGATTAAATGCTTGCTTCGGCATTTTAAAGGCTCCTTGTGTCCCCATTGCCTAAGGAGGTCGTACACGAGGATTGCTCTGTAAACATCAGATTGTACAGAATTGGCTCTGTGTACCATGCCAGACACACAAAGAGGAAGTCAAATGGCTTATCTCTCACTTATCAACTGGTTTATTTTTCACACCCAAAAAAAGGCTGCTACAAGAGCAGCTGCTACTTTGTAAATAATTTAATGCCTTCTGTTAAGTAGAGCTGTCAATTTTGCAAACAATATTAAAAGGAGATTTTCATTTTACCACGGATTTTCACATTTTGAAATGCATTTTTATCTCTGAAAGTCCAGTGGAGGATACTGAAGAATGAAAACAGCTTCCGCTTTGCAGACACAGATTCAAAAGAGAATAGATACAGTTAAATAATGACAGATGTATGAGCAGGGCAGATGTGATATCTCATCACCTGCATGCATTACCCAGAGAGCATCCTGCTCATTAAAGCTGAGGAAAACTTCCAGTGGACTTGTAAAGAAAGTAATTTGGCTCTTTCAGACAGGCATTAGATGTAGCAATAGCAATTACCACCAAATTCTGGAAATGCAGAATATGCATTGTGTCATTGTGTGGTTCGGTGTACACAATATTATCCCAGTACTGATCCTGACAAATGGGATTTTTAAAAATATTTTTAGCATGAAAAATTAATGTAATGGCATCTGATAAATTACTTTAATGATGAAACTACAACATTAGCACAATACCAACTCTCAAATTTCTAAAATTCAAATTCAGATTGAAATGCCCAGATCCTAACATGTTAAGCAAATAGTAGGTTAGAATTTAAAACAGTAAGAGTTTATTGTGCAATAAGCCAAAGGAATGTCCCAGATTGCCTGAATACAAAATCTTAGGTGAAACTTGTGATCCCTTCAGTGCTAGCACAAAATCAGGTCTCTGTCAAGAACCAAACCCTAGCAAGAGCCTTCATCTAGATGTGAGGACCACCACCCTCTCCCAGCTCTGTGGCATTGTTGCCAAAATCCTTCCCTTTCTAATTAAAAGTGGGATACATTGCCTCTAGTTTGGGACGGGCTGTGTTGTTTAAACAGTGTTCCTTGCACATTTGTTTGTCCTGCTTTAGCACTTCTCACAGGGAACAGAGTCCATGTCCCACAACAAAAATATTTATTTCGTTACTCTGTAGCTCATATCTGATGGTTTTGTGGCTTTGAACTACTCCTGGCATCTGATCCTATCGAATGCTCCACACTGCAGCTGTATCCCCAGACCAGAATAGGTTCAATGCTCATAACTTGCAGTCAGTTTCGGATATTTATTTTAGATATGAAAGTGCAGAGAAATCTATTTGCACTCCCATGGGTAAGAACCCTGCTCATCTCCCAGATTTGTGCTTGCAGATGGCAGACTGCTCTGTTTTCCATCAGGTTCCTATGGATCCGGTAGCATAATTTGACAAGGTGTAGATGTACTACATCGACAATACAAAATATCAAAGTCACTGGCCATGCTATAATTAATTGCTTATAGCATTCATATATTAGAAAAATGGCACACAAGGATTCTATACATCTAAATTGTAGCCCACTCCACATTAAAAAGCTACTGGGTACCATCTGGAGCAAGTGCATGAGTTACACTGAAGTGATGGGTGTGAGGGCTGGGACTTGCTCAGTGCTAGTTCTCAACAGGGACAAGAAAACACAAATTAGTAGTGTGATGGAAAGAGATCAAGACAAAGTTGGCCCAATTCTAATTTGTTTCTTTTCTCAATGCACACTCTTCCTTCAGCATCTCTCAGGGTTTTATGTTCTGAAATACCCCCACTCCTTGGAGCTGGGTCAGCCTGAGTGATGGCTGAGAAGTCATGGACATCATGTATGGTGAAAGTTTGTAGCTTAACGAGGTAAGTTATGTAGGCCTTAGATGTTACTGAGTAAGTGGAAAAAGAAAAAAAGATAAAAGAAAAATTATTTACAGCTGCTTGACTCAAGTTGTGCATCTGCAAATTAAAAGGTTTAACATTCTGTTTCTTAACAAACTAAGGCCAAGTGAAGAGGAAGGTTCTTCAGGACCAAAGACTCAGTTTCAGGTGGAAGCACAGCAGTAAGAGCTGTGTTCCCAAGCAGAGGCTGTCAAAGTTTATGCCACAAGACCTGCAGTGGATTTTGCCTAATTATTTTTTTTCCCCATCAACAGGAATTTTGTTTAAACCCTTTGCCAAAGTTTCTTATGTATATGAAAAGCAGCTTCTCCTGAACCTTTATAAGTTCTCAATATTGTTCCTCTCCTACTCTTGGCTACTCTGCAAGGCTCCAAGAAGAGATCTCCAGGGAAACCTCCCTTACTTGCCCTGGAGTTGAGTTTCTGAGGTGTAAAGCATTGCCTGTACACTTGTTTTCTCCTGTTCTTTTTTTTCCCTTTGGAATTTTTTTTTTTCAAGATGGAAGAGAAATTGCACCAGTGCTGGTTTAGCACCTTTATTTATTGTAGTGTGGTGTGTATGCTTGAGGTGTGCTGCCTTAACTGAGTTGGCCATTTTTAACTATTCCCCACATTACTCCACAAGTGGGAAATAGCAGCACAAACGGAGAATATCGGAAATTGTCTACCTGGGAAAGCCAAACCTTGCCACACTTCACCCTCTCCACACCACAGATGCTAACAATATTTAGGTGGCATGAAGAGTAGGAATAGTCCACAGCAATCCTACGACATTGGATTTTTAGGACTTGGAGGTCCAAAAATGCTCACAAGGAGATTTGCCCTCCCAAGCCAGTTCTGGGTCTCCAAATAAAATGTAAACAAACAGTGTGGCAACATGCACCAGGGTGTTACATCCTCCCTGCTGCCCACAGTGCTGCCATGGATGTCATGCAGATTAGCTTATACAGGAACCAAGGAGGCAGAGAACAAGGGGAGAAAAACAAGATTAGAAGAGGAAAAATCCAAAGGGTCTTAAGATTTTGAGAAAAATCTTTTAAAGTCTTTATCTGTAACAGGATTTTTTTTCCTTAATCCAAATTCTGCTAGCCCGCAGTTTGATTACATTTTTTATTTATTTATTTTAAGTCTCACACCTAGAATATGCAATTCCTCTGTATTTTTAAGTGAACGATATTTTTAAATAATTTCTTTTACCAAAGGCCTCAGACTGGAACTTGTGAATTGGATGCCCATGCTTCACCTACTGAAGATTCAGGTCTTGATTGTGAACCAAAATATTTTAAAACAAAACCAAGGGAAGTCTTTATTTTTAAAGGAAGGAGTTACACATACCGTTCTGGAGAACTAGTCCAATTGATAAGACTTTGATCCCTATGGCAACAGGGAAATGCTCATGTGCATTGGCAGCCAGCTGGACCTTCTGTAATTGACTATTTAGCGAAGACATTTCCTCCTTGCTAACTACAACCAATACACACTCACTCTCTGCCTTTCAAACACTCTTGGACGTTTTTGTTGTTGCTGGTCATTGGCTACTTGGCTTTCTTTTCAATGGGAAAGCCAAAAGTGAAAGCTGTGGAAGCATATGGATTTCCATTCCATTTGATCCATTGCAAGAGAGGACACCCTTGTCCTTATGGACATCCAAGGCAAACAGTTGGCAGCTTGGTTGGTACTTTCAAACTAAGTAAGTGTGCTACCATATCTTGTTTCATCTTAACAGAACTTCTGGGGCAGTCAGACGAAGAAGACCCATCTTGTGAAGCTTTCATTGACCAATCTCCAGAGCAGGGAGGAGGGTGCAACCCGCCTGCTCCTGGCCCTGCTGACAGACCATCAGTGCAGAGCTGCTCCCACAGGTGAGTTGTGAATAGTTTTGAAATATATGTTTGATACTCTGAACCTTCCTGATGACTGCAGTTGTTGTCTGCATCACGACTGTAAACACAATAAAACATTAAGACACTAAGGAGGAACTAAGAAAAACCTAGAAGCCCGAAGGACACGGCATGGACACAAAGAAATCTCCAGAAACATAGACAGTTTGCAAGCTTTTAACACACACTAACACAACCGTTTTCAAATTACATCATTTGGGCAAAGGCAGCCTCGCTGGTTGAATGTGGAGAAAACAGAAATACAGCAATGGAAACACAGCAAATTAACAGTTGCAGGTGGTGAACAAAACTTTTAAAAACATGACATAATCTTTACAGATTTCTGTAAGCACATCACTAGCCTGTGAGCAAAATCCCTGGGATGATCTTTTGAGAGTGCCCTTCTTCTGAAGTTGATTAAAACCTAGAACTTAGCTATGAGAGAAGTAACAGTTCTGATAACTGGGTTTTTTCCCCAATGCCTTTGTTGCTAATGAATCTGCACACCACCTTTCAAGGGATAGGAAACTAGAAAGAAACGGCTCTTGTGCAATGATTTAAAAAGCATTTGTTTCTCTTATTTTTCTTCGTACATTCTTGACAGAAAAGAAAAAAAACAGTTATTTGTTCCCAGTGAGTATATAAATGTGCAGTATATAGACTTATTTTTATTTTCTATGCCTACTGTATGTAGGAATGTTTTTAGTAAATCTGGTGTGAGTATGATATTGAACTTCCACATTGCATTCATCCCAACCATTTTTACATAACTGTGCTGAACACACAGTTCATGTGGGCAAAACACACATTTCTTTCTCTTCCTGGAAATCTGTATGTTAACTAGTTTTCTGTCTCCTCTCACATGGGGATGTTGAGCTTTTTCGGTATTAAGTGTTATTTCCATTTTACGAGCTGCACACCACGAGTGAAGTATTTATTATATACATTGCCTACAACTTTTGAGATACAGAACACACTCTAGAACTTTCAGAGCTATCTAATGGGTTTGGAGGTGGGGCCTATCTTTAAAAATACAGTGCACAGTTATTCCTTCTTAATTTTTGAGATGAAGATACCACCATATTGATATGGGCAAATAATAAAGATGGTCTCTGTGCTGCAGACTGCACTGTCTACAGAGGGCTCTCCAGGTGCTCCAAAAAAAAGGAGCTGTCTTTAGCAGTGCACCAGAGCAGAGACTAATCCCAACACGCCTCTGATCCCAGGGTATAAACACGCTATCCTCCCTCCCTTCAGCTCACCTCTTCCCTTTCAGAGGTTGCTATGACTCACACGTCTCTGGCAGTCCCACCCACGTCTGCCTTTGTCAGGCGTCTCGGGAGAGAGGCTGAGAGTTCAACCTTGCCCCGACTCCTGGACTGCCACCTGACCATGTTTGCCTGCACCTACCCAGGTGGGTTACTATAAGTTGCCGTGCCTCAGGAGTAGTTCCTTACAATCACCAGAACTGCATAAACAGCTGAAATTTCCTAAGGCTTTTGGTTGGAGAGCATAAAGCAAGCTCCCACCCGTGCACCAGCTCCTCCTGCGGACGCCTTGAGATGCTGCTGACCTTGCCAGGAGAGGCTGGAGCTGTTGGTTGCCTCTTGCAGTCCTATGGAAGAAAACTTCTCACGGCTCTCCTGGCTGACCACAGCTGCTTGAAGCCTGCCAACGAGAATTTAGGTTTCGAAGGCACTCCCTGTGACAACACCAGCCAGCTGGGGAGGTCACCTGCTGAGCAGCACACCTGCTGAGGTCACCTGCTGAGGCACTCCAACAACTTCTTCCATGTGCTTGAAGAAAGCCACAGAGGGTTACAAGCACCCAGCTGTGGCTTGGTTTGCCTCCAGTTTCACATTGTTCTTCTACAATGCATCTGCTGCCAAGTCTGCATCAGACTTCATGTGAAGAAATCTCTGTAAAGAAAGGAAGTCTTAGTGTTGGGAGCCTGCATAAATAGGGCTATTCTCTGTTCTGCAATCATTGCAATGTTTCATCTCTCTGTCCGAGATACTCCAGCATTACCAGAGATTTCCAGGTTTGTAATTGGCTTCTTCTGGGTAGCAGTGGTTCCTTAAGTTCCTGTAAGACACCACACCAGGACTTTGCAGTTGTTCAGCAACAGAGCAACAGTATCCAATGGCTGTTCTATCTTCTTTCAGAGTCTTTTGTTATCTGCTTTGGCTTTACGCCTTTGTGTCAGCTAGTCACACCAGTTACTACATTGCTGCATTCCTAACACAACCACCCCTCTCAGTCCCAGATGCTGTCCCAAACCTGCATTTCACTCAACTTCCTGGAAGCTCATCTCTAGCACACACTTCTTTCTTTCTTGTATTTCAGCGTTTGGAACAGCTGAGACATATCTCATGAGCTACACCTAGGCAGAAGGCCTGATCAGGGGCCCTGTGAAGACTAGCAGAAAACAGTTATGTTTCATTTGCTTAATAAACCTTGTTTCTGATGTCCTTCAGAGAGTCTTACATCAGCATATGTGTAACTGGAGCCCAATTTTCAGGCTGTGTGATTAAAAAATCACTTCAACTAACTCTTCACATCATCATCTCCTTTGCTTAACCAGGAAAGCCATAGTCTGGGATCAAGACAGGGACAGAAAATGGTCAAAAACCACTGGAAATAAAATAATCATTCATAAAACAATCTCAAGGGTTTATTTCTTTGAGAACTTATTCTTGATTTAGCTCCATGATGTTTTATGGAAACAGCAATTATGTTGCTGTCAGTGGAGAGCTGTGGTCAGCTTTCTGAGCCAGACACACACACACAAATTTATGGGCGATAAAGATTTCAGGACAACATTCCAGAAAGCAGCATTTCATTTGTTGCCTGATTTCTTTCACTCTAACATTAAAAAGACAGTTAAATACCACCAACAATGCACAGTCCGGTGAATAATTTTATAAGATAAAGATCTCACCTCTGACTTATATTTGACATTGACCATTCATTGCCTTCTCTCTTTCCAAGTATCAGCTATGGCAGTTCTTGTCGTCGCATTATTCTTGTTATCTGTTTATGAAAACATTTTGATCAGCAGAAGCCTGTACTTGAGGAGAATATTTTGGATGCTGTTGTTCAGAGGACCAAAGTAGCATGCTGATCCTCTCAGCCACACAAAGGAACTGATCCACTGCCTGTGAGACAGCTTATTTCTGGATGAGTCAACCAGTGAGTGCCTGTGACCATGCCAGAGTTTGGCACCAGAGTCACACAGAGCTGTGACTGCATTCACTCTTCTGCCACTGGCCTTGGTAGCTGCAGTGTGGATTTCCTCCCCAGCAACGTCATTCTCTTTCCTTACCGTAATGTGTTGTGGGCTTAATTATCTTGCATTTGTTGGCAGTGTCGGGATGTGTGTGAAGCTGGGTTGGAGGGGTTTTTAGCTCATCATCCATCTACCTAGTCCCCATCCCCCAAACCAGAACTACTCCTGCTTTAATTAGGCTATTATTTTAATGCAGATTATTAGGATAGAAGGCAAAAGGGTTTATCATCACAGTGATTTTTATTGTGAAATTTTCTTGTTGATTACGAGCTTAAAAATACACATATCCCTACTTCTCTACGAAGTTTTTATTTAAGCTCACAAGCATATACAAGTTTGAATATTTTGGATCTGTAGCATCGCTGACCAAACCCTAGGAAGTTTTAACAGCATCTTTCAGATCTGCTTATGTTGGTTATTAAATCAGCATAGAGAGAGGGAATTAGAGTTATCCCCCAGCATCCCCTTTTCTGTGTCACATGAAAAACAACATTAAATGGATTTCTTACTCCTATTTGACTGTTCTGTGCAATTAAAGTAAGCATTCATCACCATTATGGTGCTTCAGTTTGTTCTTCCACCTATTTCAAAAGTCCTCTTTAACCAGGAAGCAAACTCGGTCTTAACATAGTAGGAATATCGGCTGGGAAATAATGTCTGCCAGGTCCAGGTGTAATCCTACCAGCTGCTCTATCTGCCTGAGCAGTTTTCAGTTCCAAATTAACTCTATTAATAGGTGTGATGCAGGGATGTGGTGGTGTGGTGTAGGAAATTCATGTCAGAAGTGGGATCCAACAGCTCAGAAGCACTGCTCCTGCCTGGTTGCTGCAGCCTTCCCTCTCTTTCCTTCTCTGCATTCTCTTCCTCCTCATTCTTTCCCACTGCTCAGCCCAGGAGTTTCATATGGCTCAAGAATGCAACAGCAGGCAGATATAGATGGCTTTGTGCAAAGTTGTGCTCTGGATTTCTACATCTGTAAAACTGAGATAATAAATTACCAAAATCAGAGGGTCAGATTAATCAGTCAGTGTGCGTACTGCACCTTGAAAATAGAAAATTAACTCTTCTCAGCCCATAAGTGCTTGAGATGCATCAAGGTGTACTCCATGGCCTCTTGATTCCAGACAAAGGTCCTCTTGATTAAATTAGATTGCTAATGTATTAAGGCATTGGCACACTTGAAGAAAGAAAAGTTTGAAAAAGCAATTTGGCTTCATCACATGAATGGCATGTATACTTCATGGAAATTTTTCCAGCATTCACAAAACAAAGAAAAATCAATAAAATGTCTGCCAACCGTTCCACTGAAAACATTTTATAATCTATAGCTGAGCCAAGATAAACCAACATTGCTGACAGAAAATACTGACAATTATTTTACATTGACTCAACTTGGCCCAGCCCAGACTGACCTTGTTTATTCATCTCAGTCTCTTAATTCACATTAACTTGGCATCAAAATGGGACATGTGGCATGTGGGCTGAAGACCCATTTCTGTATTTTAGACACAGATAAATGTAGTGCATTGAGTACTTCCAGTGCCTTGAGCTCTTAGGTAGATTTATATGCATTAGACAGAACTGGTTAAGTTCCTTTTATCCCCGCTGGGCTTTTCATGTCTGTTGACTGTAAAACTAGAAGCTCAGTAGAGGTAACATCTTCTTCTAAGCCTTCGGATATACATGAAATCCTCCCAGTACTGGTCAATTTTAAAGGCATATCCAAAGAGGATGGAAGGGTTTAAGCTGTTTTAAAATATAAAAATAGAAGGGTTAAGGCAATTTGGCAGCCAAAAAAGCAATTTGCAGGTCTTGGCAGAATCCGAGGCTGTGTGTAAGAAAGCTGATCAAGACACTATGGCGGAGATAATGGGGTGGAAGAGCAGAAGAATCCTCCTGCTTTTGCAACCAGCATAATCTGGTCTCCAATGAAGTTTCTTAGTTTCTTATACTGAACTAATAAAGCTTAGTGTGATGGGAGAGTTGCATTACTGCAGCTTAAAAATGTCTCAAGAAATCTGATGAGGAGAGGTGCTTTTAGTTGCTTTACATATTCCCAGCTGCTTGCATAGCTGTCGCCTGACTGGTAATGGGAAGACAAAGGCACGGGAAAATCTGAGCTTTTTCTTTAATTATTTATGTTCTCATCAGTAATAAAGGGCTTTTTATGCCTGGAATGTATTATTGTATTATCAAAGCTGAGTGAGATTTCGCACTGTGGCAGTGAAGAAATTGGGTGCTGCACAAAAGGATTCCCATTTTTATTCTCACAGCTACACTGCTGTCATACCTGAAAGCCGCCCTTGAGTAAAACACTACTTGAGTGAAACATGACTACATCCACAGAGGAGGAAAAGCTACCCAAATGATGACAATCTCCCCAAAAGAGTTTCCAGTTGGCCAGGCATTGGTTTAGTTTATTTTCTCTACTTGACTCATTCTTGATGAAGGCAGTGCTCCCTTGGACTTCACCAAGCGCTTGGCAGGTTGTGGATGGCAGGACGAGCAGCAAGTCAGCAAGCCAAGATGGCACAACATGGCCTCCAGATTTCCAGTTCCACTGCACTGGGAATGGATTGCCTTTCCACATGCAGAGATTAATGATGAGTGAAGAAACCAAGACTACCAAAACCAGAAAAAAAAAAACAAACCAACAACAACAACAAAAAAAAGCCCACAAAAAAACCCCCAAATCCATCTGCATCTGCATTGTCCATAACACATAGCTGATGCTTTCTTCCCTGTGCCTCCTTCACAACTTGGATTTCAGTGATAAAAGGGGTGTTGGGACAAAAATTACAGAAAATCAGTTCTGTATTTTGGGTCTGATATCCTCCTCTTCTGGCATCTGCCCAACTTCATACAGGGCTGCCAGCGTTACCTGTTACCTACTATGTGTATTGCACATCCCCAGCCTGTCCTGCTTAACAAAACTGTAATTGCTGCAAAAAACACCAGCTTTATACCTCATCGTTGAATGACAGGACGGTGCTGGAGTGACTGCATGGCCAAATGAGTGATCCTAGTGATGCTCAGTCAACCAGCCTACTGGCATCTGATAGAAAAGAGCTACAGTTTGTAGCCAGGAAATTATGCAGTCTGCTGTATACTTGAAAATATGAAAAACAAACAAAACAGCTTTGTTGTGCTCTGCAGTGTCTCCCCAACTCTGCAGTCATTGCTCCCTCCCCTTCTATCACTTCTGTTTTGTTTTCCAAGACCCACCAGCTGCAGACAGGCAGAGGACACTGAACCTGGAGCGGATGGCCACACCACCTCCCTGATCAGGAAAACCTTTTCCAGCAGCCAGGAAGGTAAGTGAACAAGTCTCTTTCAAATATGCACAAGGAGATGAAGCTAGAAATATTGGTAATTCATATCTTCACAATTCATTTGGGTCCTGGAGGAAAAACAAGGCAGTGGCATTGCAGCGTGATTTTGGGTTTTGTATTCGTAGCAGGGGGAGGCAAGAGGACTCAGCTGCTGGCTCATGAAAGGTAGAATAAGTCAACCAATCACCTGAATCTCCTTATCTTGCAGCAGTATCCGTGATTTAACAAAAACAGGCAGGGTTTGTTACTCTCAGCTGTTGTGACTCTGTTACTCTGTGCAGCAGCCAGCAGCAGCAGAGCCTCCCTGCTTCCGTGGCTTGGGAAGCAGCAGCGCACACGGCTCCTGCAGGGCTCTGGAGGAAGCGAAGGCAGCTGCCCTGCTTCGGCAGCGCTCGGTATTCCCATCACAGCAGAGCCAGGGAGTGCAGCGGTACAGCAGAGGAGCAGTCCAGCACGACAAGATCATGGTTACAGAGCTGTCCCGTGAAGGCAGCCAGGCAGGGATAGGTCAGAGTGTTTGCACAAGGGGCGAGACGAGGACTTTTATCTCCTGCCCTGTCCGGTTGTCCCGTCACTATACTGACAGGTAGGAACGGAGCCAGTCTCCAGGCACGGGGAGGCCAGGTGGGTTCAACAGCCACAGCTGAAAGAGATCGTTTCAAACAAGCCAGTTATGGATCCACCTTGCAGTGAAGCTGAACTAGCAGCTTGCCACCATCACAATGGGACAGTCTGGCTGCCCCCTCACCACCTTCTCCCACCCGCATTCACGGGATCATGGAGGGAGCTGACAGCATATTAACCCAACCCAAAAAAGTTGTTAAGTTTTCTTTCCCGTGGGCTTTTGTCCATCCCATGAACCGACCTGCCCTGTGTGGGGATTAGAAGACACCACAGACAGCACCAAGCGAGGAGCAGAAGGACACTGCCTGCAGCAGGACTTCTTTTTCATGTTGGCAGCTGTTAATTCATCTCAAGCTGTAACATGAAGCCTCATCCTCAAACAGCTCCTGCAGCAACCTGGCAGCACACAGGCTTGCAAAGCCCTCCCAAGGCAGGAGGCGAGCACTCAGGCAGGCAGCCCATGCAGAGCTCCACCACCCCAGAGCTACCCCACTGCAGGGACAGAAATGTCCTGCATCCACGACTGTCCCACACTGCCGATCCCAGTCCTGCAACACCTCTCCACCGAGCTGGGGATCCCTGATCTGCTGCTGGCCTTGCATCTCCACACTGCCTTGTTCGAGACAACACAAAACATCATGGTAGCTTTAACTTATTGTGGCGTTTGAGGGAATATGTGTATCCTATGAGTATAGACTTGTATAAGTGATATATAAAATATTTTAATTCATCCATTGAATAAAATGGCTTTGTTTTATCAAAAAAGTGAAAGTTACCTAATACTTCTCTTTGTTTGGGCTTTCCAGTGAGTTAAATGGAATGTAAATAATATGGTGGGTGTTTTTGTTGTTGTTTTTTTCTATTGTTTGTTTGGTTTGTGTTTGTTTGTTTTTTTGAAGGAAATACAAGAGCCGTTTCTTCAGAGCAGGTAACCCATTTCTGATTTATGATTTTATTTCTGCTTATTATTTACTCTATTTTGAAGCTTCCTAAAACTCCCCAAGCCTGTCCCTGCAAGCTGTCTGCCTGCAGGGCTGTTACTGGAATTGGTAGAAATGCTCGTGTATGGTTCTGCTAGAGTAGGGCTTCACTTGCTGCTTCATATTGAGCACACCATATAAAAGTCTCATCCTTCATCCACATTTATCTTATATGAGCTGACCAGCACTTGGATTGGCACTTCCAAGAGGGAGATTGCAGGGGAGAGAAGTGAGATGCTGCCCAGTGGTTTCATTGTAACTCTGAACTGATTTAGCTGCTAGGTGCTGCCAGTAGAGGTGGTCCATCCCTTCCCACACTGCCAGCCTCCGGTCCTGCATCCTCCTCCCTCTTCCGCACTGGCTCGCACGCTTCCAGCCTGCAGGAAAGTCACTGGGGAGGGAGAGGAGGAGAAGACTTCCATGTGGGCAGGGAGACCCTACCCTATCCCCCAGATCCTTCATCTGCCATGGGGATGTTCCCTCCCGGCCTGGTTGGGGATCCCAGGTGGTTTGGATCCAGTGGAGGTGCACATAGAGCACAGATAGGGCGAACCTCGCTCCAGATCTGATGAGTCAGCAGCACACAGCACAGACGTGCTTCCTCAGATCTACTTTAAAGGAAAAAATAAAATATAACAAATGATAAAATAAATCTTGTGGCAGCATGGATGAAGGCACAAGAGCGCCTGTGTTTTAACTTCCTCCCAATTACAATTCCTGTTTAAACTTTTATTTTTGAGGCCAAAGTATTCAGTGTTTGGCCTCAGTGCAAACATACCATTAAAAAAAAAAACAAAAGAAAGGAAACACTTCAACCTCCCAGCAGAGCAGGATGGCACTTATTTATTTCTTTCATTACAAAACCAGCCTGTGCCAAGTAAAATTGTGCTCTAAGAGCTGTTCTACCAGTCCTGAAGCACTGAGGAAGAACACACAGCAGCCCCACCTCTGCAACTTCCTGCAGGCCCCTGTGCATTTGCACTGGGTGGAGGATGGGCAGAGGCTGGGGACCAGGTGCCAGAGTTCACAATGTCAGGGTCACACCTGTGGGTAATACTCACCTCACAGGATCTCTCCATTGGCCTTTGGATGGTTTTGGTGGCCTCAGGACACAGAGTAAAGTAAAGCATAGCAGCAGTGACGATCTGGAGACATTGGGGGGATCCCTGTGTTTGCAGCTGGATTAGCCAGCAGTTGACTGTTTCTTCCCTGAGCTGTGTGGAAGTTGCTCCTTGCCTTCATATAAGCAGTTGAATTAATAAACTGAGAAGGTAATTTGAAATCTCTGAACTATAACAATGAAATCCACAAGCCCAAACATACAGGCTGTATAATGAGAGTGATGCACAGAAGAAAGTTTTGCTATCACATCTTTAAGGATTACCCAAGGGAGTGGTTAAAGCATTCTTTGCTTCCAAAAAAGTTACTGCAGCTGAGTGGTCACCGTTGCTAAAAGCTGGTGGGTCAAAGTGTGACCTCTGTGACCTGGGAGGAGGTGTTTTGATCTCAGCACACATCACAGAGCTGCTTGTGCACAGGAAAATGGGGCACCTCCATCTGAGCTGCTCTGGACCCAGGGAAGGGAGGCAGCAGCCATGGACTGCAGAGGAAGATGGCTGGTGGGTAAGGGAAGCCTGTAGTGCACACCAATATATTTGGAGAAGAAAAGCCATCCATGTAATACTAACTTTATGCTTCTGAGAAAATATTTCCATCAACATTTTGTGCTGACTTTTAATGGCATGTGGAAATTCAGAAGTCTTGCAGCAGCTGGGTACCAGCACAGGAACCAGCACCCAGCAAATCAGAGCAGATCCTTCTAACTGGACTGACCTGTGGCTTTAATTCAACCCATGCCAAATCCAACCCAACCCACTATCAGCAGCTCTTCCCCTGGACACCACCACCAGCCTGTTGCATGATGGACAGCCCATCCCTGGTCCTGTTTTCATCCGCCTGCTTCCCCAGGCTGGCATCCCCCTGACACCATTTCCCACATGTTGCTTCAGCAGGAGCTCACACAATACTGGGCTTGGTGCCACCCAAGGGGAGCACACCCAAAACCCGGCCCTTCTTGCACAGGCAATTCTGCAGGATGATCCCTGCAGCTGTGAGCTGGAGGATTTGCTTTGCTCTCCTTTGCCAGTTTGTTGGGGAAAGGCTGGAGCCAGAGGTGACCTGTTCCCAGCACAAATGGCCACAGAGGCCTCAGCAGGGATGGATCTGACATAGGCCTGTCTTCTGTAGGTGCATCACAGCACATGAACTCCTCACTCGTTGCTGCTCTCAGCTATGAGGAAGCTTCTCCTCCCTGAAACTGTAGAGATCATGCAACAAACTGTTCCCAGTGACCTGCCAGAGCAGCTGACTGTCACACAGCCAAGCGGTGCTCAAGCTGTTGAACAAGATTTGTTTTCTTCAGGAAAGCATTAGAAATGGCTCATAGGAAAGACTATGGGGGTCACCTGTGTCCCTCCAGCACTAGCACAGGTCACCTGTGTCCTGCCTGCAGCCCCATGGTGTGGGGGTGATGGTGGACAAGGTGTGCTGAGTAGCTGGCAGTAGGACAAATGCAGACTATGTGATTTTGCCAGACTGGTTTTGGGCTGGTCAAAGGATCCCACCACTGAGCACAATGGTGGAGATGAAGATAGACACTGGAGGAATGAGGATAAGTTGCAGCTTTCCTTGCCCTGTGCATGGCTTGTGTGGGTGTGGCTCCTCAGACAATAGGGTTGAAGCGAATGAGAAGTGAGCATCCCATCCACAATATTTGGAGTGGCCAGGATTTGGTGTTCATGTTCCATCCTGGTCTTCCAGGAAAGGCTGGAGGTGAGATTAGGGTGGCCTGGAGGAATGTGCTGCTTGAGACCCAGCCTAGCCTTGCTGCTCTGAGCAGGGTCATCCCAGAGGTCTCTCCTGGTCTGTGCTATTCTGGAATCTGATAATCCTGAGCAATTGTGTAGGTTAGTTCAGAGTCTCCATTTAGCAGCACCCAGACTTGGATCAGTGAAACAAAGGGTCCAAACACCCTGGTCACCTGCCTTGGTGCAAACAAGACCCTTGGAAAAAATTAATCTCGACTGCTCTGCTGTTCCTGGACCAGAGACTGATCTTCTACTGGGCAATTTAAGATGCTGAAGGCAATGGCCTCTTACGGCTACCAGGTGATAGTTTAAATATATTATCACTCATCTAGAACAGTTTTATAATATGCTAGTCAAGGGAAACAAGGCATTCCAAATGAAAAGGAGTAGTACATATGGATCCTAGCAACAGGCATGTCCTTCCACATAGTCATTCCTGCAGCCAGGCAGTCTTCATCTGAATAAAGCAGGTGTTTAAAATAATTTCCCAGGACTCCTTCATTTATTCTCCTCTCTCCCACTCTTGTCCTTTCCCACCTTCATCATGCCCTTGAGAATAATCCCATGAGAAAAAGCATAGCCTCCTGGGAGCAATACAGCAGCACGGGGAGGAGGTTTCTCTGTATTTCCCACTGCCTCCATCCTGCTATCCCTGCAGGTCCAAGATGACTTAGTGGCTTTTCAATTACAGGGTGTGCCTTCCCATACTGCTCCTCCCTTCGCCTGCCAGAGCGGGACCACATCATTACCATGAAAGGCCCCATGATCTGAACTCTCCAGGGCACAAGTAGATGGTCTCCTGTCAGGATATTCATGTTTTCCTTTTCTGGAGTACTAGCAACTCATTACCATAGGGAGCAACACTGCAGTGCTGGCTGCCCCTGTTCCTGGACAGCCCTCTTCCTGCATGATGAAGATCAACGCTCATCAAATTATTACAGCATCTTTTATTGCCAGGGTGCTACATCAGAAAAGATGCAGATATCAGAGGAGAGTTCCAGTCATTACCACTCTTCAGCCTTTGATTAACATTAAATACCTCTACAAGCTTCATGCCACATCACAGGCTTCCCACGCGACACCACCAGGTCTGCTTTAGTGTGACCAGAGAGGTTTACAAATAGGATTTTTTAAAAGGTATTTTTTTTTAAAGCAAGTAAATAGGTCTGCAGAGCTAGGTTCTTATTCACCTCTTCCCAGAGAGAGGCACAAATCACAAATTACAAATCACAAACCCAGGTCAGATACCCACCTGATGCATTCCGGGCCCTGCCCCTTGAGCAACAGGGACCTACCCAAACAGCCTTGAATTTTTAAATAATCAAACATGGTGTAGGGTTTTTTCCCAGCCTACATTCACCTGCCCACCTACTCTCTTGGTCCCCAGAGCAACCACCAGCAGAAATCCTCTTCATGAGGCCCTCACACAGCTCAAAGGACAAAAGAGACCCCCATTCCTTACCTTGAGCCACTGATGCTTCTCAGGGCTTTACTGAAAAAAAAAAAATAAAAATTTTTTGAAACCTCCAGTAAGTGTTGTTCAGAAAGAAGGTCAAGGGAAGCCCACAGAAAGCTTGAAGCCACCCAAAACCCAAGGCACATACACACAGCCCCACCATGAGGGCTGCTACCAAGTAAGGCACCTCATAACCTCCTTGAAGAGAGCTGCCCAAGCAGAAGTCTCAGTGGTGAAACTGTGTTTCAGGTTTCCACACTGGAATAACCTGGTGGGGTCCAGATGCAAGTACTGGTTCGGGTGGGACATGGGGGACACTTTCTTATCATCTTCAAAGTTCTTCCGAGGATTTCCAAGGGGTTGTATTGTGGTAGGGCCACCAAGTCCCCATCCCCCTGCAAGGGAAGAGCCAAGCCATGGACTGGAAGCTCAATGTCCATACAGAGCTTGTTTGGAGCCATTACACTTTTACTGCTCCCTCCATGCTGAGATGGGGAGGTTGTGGAGGGAATGCAGTTTTGGAGGGAGCTCTCTATCTCTGTGGTAAAGTGCACATGCCATGAGATGGAGCTGCTGCTCTGGTAAAGGTTCCTTATGAAGTTACAAGAGTTAGGAGATTTTTTTTTCATCTTTCTTGAAGTCAAGGAGCCAGGGAGTCACTCACATGAGTCCTGTCCATCCTCACCAATGCTTTCACAGCCTGACAGAGCCCTGACCTCCACCTCCTGAGGCCAAGCCCACCCCCTCCTCCCATGCCAGCCAGCATGTGTTGCCCTCTGAGACAGGACAAACACACATTTCCCTTGTTTCCAGCTCCACACCTAGTTTTTTCTTTGCATCATGAAGGGCTGGCTACTCATCTGTAATTCAAAAGAAGGCAATGACTCACTAGACTACATTGCTTTCCAAGGCAAAGCATTTCATACATTTCGCAGGCATGCTAGCCCGGGTTATGAAATAACCTCTGCTAGTGGCACACATCGTCATGTCCTTTGCAAAACCAGAGGGCGGGGGCTTCCACCCTGCACGGCCACAGAGTGCAGTACGGGGATTTGTGCTTAAATCATGCATTTGCATTGTGTCAGGAATGCAAAATGCCATCCCCCACTTTAAAACCTGGCTGGCCACCCGTTGGCATTAACCCAGCCTTGTGCTGTTCACAGTAGGTTTTAATTAAAAGGTAACAAAACCCTAAAGTTTCACTTTTGCCAATAAGCTTCCAAGCACCAGGTGAGAGGTCTCAAAGGCAGGTGAAACCTTGGTTGCCAGCCCCTCACATCCCAGGGGACACCATGCACAGTTTGTGGAGCTGTAGCCCCTGGTGTTCCTAGGAACAGCAGGGGCAGAGGGGTGTGACAAGGCATAAAAACATATGAGAATGCCTTACCTTGAATGACAAGACAATCTTTGTCCTGGGCATGAAGGATGTAGCCCCAAAGTGGCAAACTGTGACAGTGACTGCAATTGTGTCTTGTCCCTGGTTTGGGCTGGTATTTTGATACCTGTTTTCATCCCCCAGTGCCTCTCCCTGCAGCCTGCCTGATCCTGCCTGTCTTTCGCTCACAGGAGACAGGAGACAACGGGTCTCTCCAAATTGTGCACTTTGGGTTGGTGTGACTGAGCTGCCAAAGCAAAGAAGAGGAAACCTCACCGAGGTGGTGAAGTTCACGGGAAGTCCTTCGGTGGATTTCCAGCCAGCCCTGGATCTGACCACTGGCAGATGACAAAGAACAGGCTTAGAAAATATCCTGCCTTTAGACCAAATTATTTCTGAGTTCACATGGATATGTCCATGCACAAAGTGCCCTGTGTTTGCTTGTGGAGGGCAATTTGGTGATATTTTCATCAAAGACGTCAAAAAAGCAAGTAATTTCCAATTCCCATTTACTGTACAAACTCAATGGTGAAACATTTGGGGGGATTTCTTGGATGAATCTATAAGCTTTTCAGGAGAAAGTCTGTAATTCTCCATGCACTATATGTTTTTACAATCTTCACTTGGAAGCAGATTTGAATTTGCACTTAAGGCTCTGAAAACCGTCCTTATCCGTCAGATAAGATCTTCGCTCAGGATACCTCTGTGAAAGAGACCCTTTCACAGTCAGCAGCATTTTTCAAAGAATGCTCTCAATTTTCATATCTAGATATATCATCTTAGTTGAATAGCCATTATTTTGCCTTGAAAAAAAGATGCAGAGCCTCTTAAACATCATTCCACTGGAGTCCAGATTTTAATCTGCCTCCTCTAACCACAAAGAGAAAATGCACTGAGAAAGTAACGTAACCTGTCCAGCCCTCTCTTTTTTTTTTTTCTGACAGTGAAGAGGGGCAAGCATCACTGCAGGTCCTTTCTCCCACCACCTGATCGAGCACAGAGTGTATGGGCATGGATATTCTGTATTCTGTCATAGGCACTGGTGTGGGTTAAGCTTGAGCTTTTTGGGGAGCACTGGGTGGTTGAAAGCCAAACCCAGTGAGCTTCTTGAAGTTCGTTTTATGTGGTGAACAAATCTGTACAATGGGCTGAAAATGAAAGCATAATGTAAAAAAAAAAAAAATAAAACTAAACCCACAAGCCATTACAAGTATTTTATTAACAAAAATTCTTCTTTTACCCTAATAAAATATTTGCAATCCATTTTGTTCCTGTGAGTCAAAATCCTGCTGCCTGATGGCTGATTTTGGTTGCACCGTTTTGGCACTTCATCCCAATCCTCACCTTTCCACGTGAGTATTCAAAGGAGACCCTTTGGTTTGTGGTTTGAAGGGAGCAAAGGGATTGCAACCCGTAGGGTTTTGTACACTCAACATGGAAAAATAAATAAAGAGAGCTTTGAAACAGAGCAGCTGCTGCCTCGCCTCCCCACACAGAGCTGAGACCATGATGGCCGAGCTTGTAGAGAAGTGTGCCTTTAATGTCCCACGGATTGAAATTGAATTTCTGGAAAACACACAGCACGGCGCTGGACCGTGGTGACGGGGGACTTGTTCTGCCTAAAAGGCTGCGACACATTGCTTTGCCATACAGCTATTTTGCTGAATTGCAGCCATATTTCTGTCAGTACAAGTGATGGTCTGTATGAGGGATTAATCTGACACCAGACAGTGATTCTTAATCCTTCAGTATATCATAATCTATTTACTTTGCATGCTAAGAGGATTTCAGCTTAAAAATATACAGGAAATGATACTAGAAATGTACATAAGGTCCAGAATGCTGTTTCCTAAAATTGCAGTTTTTCATAAAGAAATATCCTCACGTGGTTTTCTTGGAAAATTCCTGTCTGACCAGGAAAAAAAAAAAAAAAAAAGGTGGTGAATAGGGATTTAACTGGAAATAGGCAAATGCTTCCCTAAAGGCTTCAGCCCTGTGACCATTTCCACCCTCCTCCTTCCCCACAGCATTTTGTGCTCAACAGTGCGACATGAAAGAAGAGCTCTCCAGTGCAGCAGCTTCCTCAGCTGGGAGGTTCACCTGCAGACTTTTTACTGACAAAATCAAAACAGGTTTGGAAACAACATGGGATTTTATGTGCATTAATTGCTGCTCAAAGTGTGTGAATTAGCACTGGCTAACACAGAGGTCAGCGCAGGGAAAACCACAAACCAGTAGTTCCTTACTTGGCTGTAATCACCTGTCTTCTCTGCACCCTGCCAGGAAGGCTGCCTACAAAATAACTGTAATAAGTCGTGTTAGTGGGCACAACTTCTGAAACTCAGAACAGAATTTTTAGCTATGATTCTTTAATAATTTGTCATGTTCGACCATAATGGTTTGAGTTCCCAAAGCACGTCCTGCACCCAAAAGAGGAGTTGGTCATCCCAGCCAGCAGCGACTCTGTTCAGCCTCTGCCTACCTCTGCATGGCCCACTAAGTGTGTTCCCACCATCGTCTGTTCCAGATCCCTGCCACACGCAGGGGTTCAACAGCAAAGCAGGGATCCAACAGAGCAAATGCTCTGATAATAGCAAATAGGTCATTGATTATTCCAGGTCCATGAAACACCAGCGTGAAAGTTAAGGGCAGCCCAAGCTGGGGAATGTTCTCCACTTTGTCCCTCCTCCTGCCCACCCCAAATCCTGACCCTTCAGTTCCTGGGCAGGAAAGCCCCAGGTGCCTTTGGAGCAGGCACTCCTGTGCAGAGGCAGCTGCCAGCACTCGGGCAAGAAGCAGGAGCTGCACGGGGCTGTTGCCGGATGACCCAGCCCTTGGCACTGTGGCCGCAGCCCCTGGGCCCTTGGCAGCTTTGTGCTCCAGCAGCAAAAGCAATTTTAATAAAAAAAAAAAAAAATTATGGTAGCCATACACCCAGCAGCCTTCTTGCTGGAGAGGTGAGGCACAAGCCAAGTCGGCAGCTGTCTCAGAACCAGGTTGCCCTAAAAAGCTTGGCAATCCTGCTGGCACCTGCCCCTGGAGCCGGGCACCAGGCATCGTGCCACCTTACCTGCCATGACTCATGCTCAGGGTGGCAGTGCCTGCTCCAGCCTTGAGGAAGCCCACAGCAGGAGAACTTTGCAAAATAGGGAGGGTGCTGGGGCCCCCCAAACCCAGGCATGACCCTTCCCAGCCCATGCTTACTCCCCAACAGGCACAAGTCATGTCTTGCCCACCCTGCTGGCACTGACTGAAAAAAAATTTGGAACAAATGAAGCCAAGCATTGAGGGCACAGCATTTGATGTGATCTGGACCAGGTCTCCTCTGTGCCTCGATGCCAACTGGGCTCAGGAGCCAACTTCAATACCATGCTCCAGGTCTGTGTGAGTGGAACAGGAAAATGCCCAAACTGCAGTGTGGGAGTTGCTGGATAAACCACTGAGCAGTGGCATCTGGTGTTTCTGGTGCCTAAATCGGGGGGGGAAGGTGGGGGAGACATGAGCATCCTTTGGAGTTCTAAACCCCAAAGCAGAGACCTGGCCCAGCCCCACTGAGGGGCACTGGATGCAGAAGTTTAGAACCACATCACCAAAACCAAAATTCAGGCTCCCCTCTTGGCTTTGTCTTTCAGCATCACTGATTTACTGAGTTATAGTGCAACACAGTTTATAAGGACAATGAAATGTGCATAATTTTTTTTTTTTTAAAGAAGACAAAAATTGTGTGTCTGGGGAATTGTGTGTTATACAACTGCTGGATCTTATCTCTCATGTGCTCACTAAATCTGGGAGGACAACTCTCGTTCATTTTGTGCCCAGCACAGGTTTGGTTTTATCCAGCACCCCGAAGGGCTGTGGTAACGTTCTCCCCTTTAAAGGAAGGGCTTGGGGATGCATAGGCTGGTGCACCTGGACCCAGCACACATGGCGCTCACTCAAACTGCCTGTACAGCCACACATTGGTGATTGCAGAAGAGAACAATTATTTTATAGGTATAGATAATATTCTTTTAAATACTTACATACCTTTTAGCTATAAATATGCTAGGAGACAACAAGGGAAAGAACTACTTAAAGAAGAATCCCCTAACACTGACTCAGTCACTCGTCCCTCGCACAGCTCCCTGTTGCACGAAAGGGTGCGAGAGGCCACCCCCGCCTCGGGGCTCTGCCATGGCCACGACCCTGGAAGGATGCGCGGGGACTGGCCCGGGTGGCTCCTGGGCCTGATCCGACTGTTTTCCCACTGCAGCAGTTAGCTCTCCTCCAGGATGCTGGAGCGGGGAAGGGGGTCAGGTGGTACGGGAGGGAGGGGGGTGGGGGGGGAGGTGAAACCCTCCCCAAAACATTGAACATTGATACCTCTCACCCCACCACCGTCCCCACTGCCGAGGGCTGCCTGGGGACACCAGGGATGGGGACACACGGCACAGCCCCGGAGCTTCCAGATGCAGCGGCCACTACTGCAGGACGACAGGGAAGAGAATGGGAATTTGGGGATGCTCCCCGAGAAGCGCATCAATGGCCCAAGCAGGGGAGCAGTGGCCCCGCGGGTCCACGCATCACCGGTCATGTGCAAGTAGGAACAACCCCAGCGTCAACAGGCGGCTTCCAGCAAATCTGTTCTGTGGGGGAAAAAAAATAGAGGGGGAGATTATCACGAGAAAAAATTCATCTCCCTGTCTTCCCCGGTGGGATCACATCCAGCAGCAGCTGAGGATGGTACGGCCGGGAGCCCGGGCTGGAAGCGCAGATGCCGAACCTGCACAGCGGGACAGAGGTCCAGCTGGATGTTCGAGCGGCCCTTGCACCCCGCCACCGGCACCCAGGCCCCTCCGTGGGTCCCGAGTTTGGGGGAGAAATGGCTCTTTCGGGCAGCGCTTGCCCATCCCGTGTGTCCCATCGGCACCACGGGGCACCCATAATTCAGTAACCAATGCAGTATCAATTAACGCAAGAGCGGGTCCCCAACCCGCACCTGCAGAAGTGGCAGTGGGTCCCCCCTCCAGAGCACTCGCAAACTCATCACACACATCCACATCCTGCTGGGACCCCCCAAGAAATACTTCCCAGCTCCTCACTCCCCCCAGGGAAGTTTCATGAGGAAGAGGAGGCGGGAGGGAGGAAGGAGGACAGGACACCACTACATTTATTAGTTGAGATTTTATTGGGGTGGGCAGGAAGAAAGGAGGGGGGTTGCCTTACAGTTGAAGGGGTTACGGCATCAAAAGTCACATGTACACTGTCCCTGTCCCCCCTGCGGGGCAAAGCTGGCGGGGAGCGCCAGCCCAGGCGGGGGAAGCAGGAACACAGGGCTGAAGCCCCGACCCGCCACAACGCACCGACCGACACAAGGGGCTAGAAACAACCGAAACGAAAACCAAACCAAAAAACACACTCCGAAAAGCCGTGCGCCCCTCACTCACCAGCCCCAAACCAGAGCTGCTTATCCCTGCAACCCTCTCCCCAAAAAACAAACCAAAACTTTTTTTTTTTGGCAGCTTTTTCTTCTCTTTCCTTTTATTTTTTTTTCCAAAAGTTTGGGGTTTTTTGGTCTGCAGGTTGCAGATCAGCTGGGCAGCCTTTACCTCCCTTCTGAGCACGTCCCATGGCTGCTGCCTCCCTCCTCACCCTCAGCCCCAGGACAGCCAAGCTTGTGCAGAGCCCTCGAGGATGGACGGAGGACATGAGACCGGGAAAGATTCATTTTTAGGGAAGAAAATTAAAATTTAAAAAGATTTTTTTTTTATGTTCTGTTCCATGTTAGACTCTAGATAAATGCCAACCCAACAGCATCAACTAAAAATAATCGTGGTCACTGGAACGGACCGAGTATTTACACCATTCCCGCCGCTCCCCGCGGCAAGAGGCTGTACAGGACTGGCAAGCCGGGGCTTCCGCACCCGCAGGGGCTGAGGGTCCCCGCACAAAGCTGGGGGGGGCACTGTCAGGGCAGGAGCCAGCCTGCGCCTCTGCCCAGGGGGCAGCAGGGGACACGCTAGGCTTTTTGATTTCTTTTTTTTTTTTTTTTTAACTCCTCTTCTACAGCGTTTAAAAAAATAATAATTATAATAAACCTGGTGGAGTGGTGCAGAAAGCAAATAAATATCAGTCAGTAGAGATGGGGGCGGCAGGACCTCCCCAGGGCATCGCCACTGTTAACGAAGAGGGAGGAGGAGGAGGAGGAGGAGGAGGAAGAGCCAGAGTCCTGTCCAGGAGGCGGTGGGGAGTCCTCGGGTGGGTGGTCAGTGGCAGCTCGGGGGGGTGGTGATCAGCCCCTCACAAGACCTGGAAGCGCCAGGACGCCTGGTCCTTGTAGTCAAGGCAGTCGGGAGAGTTGAAGTTGAGCTTCCAGGAGGCAGCAGCGGCAGCGGCGGGCTCCTTGTAGTCCAGGCAGTCGGAAGAGTTGAAGGGCAGCCCTGTGCCACCGTAACCTTGATGGTGGTGATGGGGGTGGTGATGGTGGTGGTGGCCCGAGCTC